>MU226765.1:2637614-2672220 GCA_018584345.1 Thuja plicata
TCTTTGCATTACATTTACTTCTCCAAAGTAGTCTCTAATTAAATCTTGAAACCATGCATTAATTATAGTTACCCATATATTAAATGACGTGGATCAATCTTTAATTAACATTACATATCCCAATAAATTTAACTAAGTCGGCCAGAGATCTCAAATCTCATCATTAATCCAATTACTGTAAGTCGGCTAACATCACTATTTCCACTTGGCAATTTCATTGGTGCTTGGCATTGAACAAATTTTCTCCTCACAAACAACTTTTCTCGGCACAAGAAACTTTGATCGACACAAGCAAATTTGCTCGGCACATGCCAAACTTGCTTGGCACAGAACAACCAAAAAACTGTCTTTGAAAGATAAACAACTAAATACTTTTCTAGAGTGCCAACTGATCAAGTACCCTTTTATTTTCCTTAACTGAACCATTCACTTGGTCTTCTTGTTAAATCTTCTTCATCAACAATAGATATGGTACTCAAATAGATAACAATAGTCTCACCAGTTAAGGTTTGACAACAATGACAAAATAACAATTGCTTGCATTGTCACTTTCCAACACCATGTTAAAGGTTTTACAAATATCAGATTGATTAAGATCTACCCAGTATTGGGATTTCTAGCTCTCAATATAATAGTATTAACAACTTATCAATGTCCTCTATATTGCATCAATAAAAAATTTTGATCAGACTTTATGTTCTTTGAAATTTTTTGTTACCTCAATCTCAAACTATAACACTGCTCGGATTTTCTCTTCTATATCTAGATATCAAATTGGTGCTCTCTTCTCTGATCTTTGTTCTTCAATATAATTCCTTTAAAAATATCATCCTTCTCTATATTATTACTCTATCACTCCTCTTTTCTATTCTGTAAATCATCCTTTAAATATAAGATTTATTGCCTCTTAATATTGTGTGTTAGGTGCGCTGTGATTGGTTTTAACCATTAGATCTTCTTTTTCGCTTGGTGAATGTGTCACTTTTACCTCGGTACTTGGTGTATTTCTTGGAAATAACAAACTTTCATTAACCTCTTAATTTTCTTCTGAGATCTTCTCTTTGAATTATCTTGATCGTTGATCATGTAACAAATTGATCTTGGTGCATTGTAGAATCACAATTAATGTTGTGTCAATGTATTAAATGCATCCTTATCGCTCTATAATCAATTAAGTAACTTGGTAGAGTACCTTCTCTTTTCTCAGTTAACTTGATCTTTTAGTACTCAGTAACTATCAACTCAATGTACTTCATATGTGCTCAATGTTTGGTAACTATAGGCTCTCAGTGCAGTGCCTGTGCTTTACCAACTTCATTGCCTTGTTCGGTGTACATTATCGACTAGTCAAATATTTTATTTTCTCCTTTTCACTGATTGATTCTTCTTACTCATATGACTTTTCCTTAACTAATGAAAACAAAATATTCATAGAGATAGTAGATAAATCTGAAATTTTTTTTTTCAACACACAAGAGAGAGAAGAGACAACAATATGTAACATTTTTAGTTTTAAGAAAGGGACCTTACCTAGAAAATATTTAGGTCTACCCATGGACAAAGGAATTAGAACCAACAAGATTTGGGAGCCCATAGAGAAAAGGATGGAATTAAAGATGGATTCCTGGGAAGGTAAGTGGTTATCAAATGTCAAAAGGATGACCATGTTGAAAGCAGTACTAACATCAATTCCCACATATCAAATATCCTATCTCCCACTCTCTAAAGAGGAAAAAGATAAACTAGATAAGAAAAAGAGAACCTTTTTCTAATAAGGGGTTTATGAGAATAAAAAGTTAGCACTTATTAGTTGAGAAAAGGTACGCAAACCAAAAGATGAAAGTGGTCTAGGATTTGAAAACCTTCACTTGAAGAGAAAGGAATTATGATGCAGGAGAATCTTGGGTCCGTGGCAATCCTGCTCAACCAAAAATATGTTTGTTTTTGTTCTTTAGTTTGTTTGGAGGCTTCTCGGGAAGTAATCTATTGCTTGGGCTCTTTTGCTTGGTTATGCTTGTTCTAAGTTCATTTTTATGTCGCTCGGCTTTGTCTTTTGTTGCTTGAGTATGCTTGGCCTAAGTCATGTTTTTATTGCTCGTGGTGTTCTTTTCCCGAGTCACTCTATTGCTCATTCATCCTTTTCCCAAGTTGTTTATTTTAGAGTTGGCTCTAGTGGCCGACTTCTACATTTAATTTCCATGGCTTAATTAATATGTGGTCTCTCATTGGGATCTGTGTGGACCTAAATCAGGGTCTCTCTTATGGATTTGAGCACCGACCTCTTTGGTGGACTCTTTTATATATTTATTTCTATGTTCTTAGTTGGAGGCAGTTTTAGATGTAGGATTTTGATATCAGGTTGTAATAGAAAATTAAACATTGAATTATTTGGAAGAAAGGTCTAGGACCTTTCATGTATGAAGATCATTCTATAATTCATTGAATGTATATGGCCCAAATTGGGAAGGCCTTACAACCTGACATGTAATGAGTTTGATCAATTAATGAAAAGGATCTCTATTTTTTCTTCTCTCAATATGTTGTTGTTGTTGTTTCCACATTGTATCTGCAAGCTGGTTTGGTAGTTGGGAGAGCCTTTGGCCCCTCCTGCAATCCACCCTTATGTCAGGTGGTATCAAAGCATTGGTGAGATCTAAGTTACTTCTTGTAAACCCTAACCCTAGTTGGTGATATTGTTGTGGGGTAGAAGATTGTGATCTGACCTAGAATTGCAGAGGGATTCAAGATGGTTCATGGGAGAGAAAATATAGATCTAGGTCTAGTTGATATGCTTAGATATATGGTTGCAAGATTGGAAGCTGTTGAGATAGCCCAGTGCAGAGGAAGACATCTTGAAGATGTTAGTGATGATGAATTGGAAGAGGTTCAAGGTGAAGCTGCACCTGCACCTGTGATGGATCAGGAAGATGATATATTGCTAAGAGAATTGACAAGTTTTAAGTCCACAACTCAATTTAATCCTCCTGAGTACAATAGAAATTTGGATTATGATAAATTCATAGAATAGATAACTAATATGGAAAAGTATTTTGAATATGAGAATGTATTAGAGTATAAGAAGGTGAAGATTGCAAGAACAAAGTTGAAAGGTCATGCATCCTTATGGTGGGAACATCTGCAACTAGATCTAAAGAAGAAAGGTTAAGAAAAAATCAAGGTATGGGATAAGATGGTAAACAAATTGAAAGGCAAGTTTCTACCTTGTGATTATCAGATTAACCTAATCAGGTGAATGCAAAGTTTGAAGCATAAAGACAGATTAGTAAAAGACTACACTAAGAAATTCTACAGATTGGACATCAGATCTAGACATGTTGAAGATGAAGTGGAAAGAGTGGCAAGATACCTGAATGGATCAAGAAGTTCTATACAAGATGAGATTAGCTTGGTCAAGATGTTGAGGAGGCATATCAGTTTTCCCTAAAAGATGAGGAAAAGTTGAACAAAAGATATGAACAAAGAGAAAGAGGTAGAGGTGGTAGATTCCCTAGAGGAAGAGGTAGATATCATGGTGAAAATAGTAGATCTGTACTAGACTAGTCAATTTCAGACACATCTCAAGACAAAGGAAAGACTAAATGGAAAGGTGGAATTTCATACCGAGGAAGAGGCAATTACTCTCGAGGTGGTTATAGTAGAAAAGGGTTCCAAGTAACTTGTTATAATTGTGGTGAAGAAAGACATAAATCCTTTGAGTGTACACGTGCAAGCAAGAAGATTGGCAGTAGTAGAAATGCTTTGGTGCAAGAAGAATCACCTAATGAACCTGAAAGTAATATCATGATTCGAAGGATAGTATGGAGTGAGAAGGATAAGAAAGATCCTGTCAGGAAAATTTTGTTCAAGAATAGATGTAGAGTTGCAGACAAATTTTGGAAGGTAATTGTTGATAGTGGAAGCTTGGAGAATCTAGCATCTAAGGAAATGGTCACCAAGTTGTAGTTGGAGAGAATGAGGCATCTAAAGCCCTATCAGATCTCATAGATCAAGGATGAGAATACATTAATGGTGAGTGAACAATGCTTTGTGAATCTGAAAAACTAGAAAGTATTATGATAAGGTGTTATGTGATATTATGCCAATGGATTGCTGTCATATTTTGTTGGGTAGACCTTGGAAATATGATAGACATGCTATACATGATGGAAGATTGAATAGATATTCTATTTGGGTTGATGGTAAGAAGAAAATTTTGTTACCTTTGGTTGAAGAATCTATTGGTGAGATATGTACATTTGTGAAATTTTGTCTGATGGAAAGTAGACAGTTTGATAAGGATCTGAAAAGAAATGATATTTGTTATGCTTTGATTCCTCAAAAATTGAGTAAGAATTGACTGCTCATTATAATACCTCTGTAGCTAAGGATTATGCATCCTTTCCACTAGAAATAAGATGTTGAACTCATTAAATTATCAACCAGGGAGCGTAAACTTGAAATGGTGACAGCAAAGCATATGCTCTAATCCATTCTGAAAGCCATCATTATAGTAAATGGAAAATGCTTGAAAGGAACTAAACTAGGAAATGAAATGTCAACAGTGTAATCTAAAGTTGAAGTGACCTTCTGAAATAGTAAGTTTAGTCCTATGCTAAAGGAACAATAGAATAGCTAACTACCTTTTCTGTAGGAACAACCATTAGTGCTGTTACTAATGGCTGTAGGAGCAACATAGTCCTACTTGCTTCAAATAACTTGCAACCTACTTACTAAAATAACTTGCAACCTACTTAGCTATGAATTAGATTCACCTCTCGTGTGGGCCCCCATGGGAGTGTGAATAAACAAGATCTTAGATACTAGAAGTTGAAGCTCTCATAATTTATTCATAAAACATGGATTACACAGGATACATAAAATAAGACTATATATCTCTTTCTGAATTACAATAGAGTACTATAATAATAATTCTCTATCTATCGAATAACTACTGGGAATAGAACTTCCAGCTTATTTAACAACAACTTGGAAAAAACTCCTATTGACTAGGACTTCCCCAACATTAGGGATATGGTAGTCATCAAGAACATGACCAACAACTTAAACTAAAGGAACAAACTGCATTTATACATTCATGAAATCTAGGAACACACTGCTGCTAGATTGACTCCATCATGATCACTTTAGCTATGATTCATCCACAACAGGAATCATTCTCACCCGCGGTAGTAGAACCATTATGAGCTCCGCAATGGTTGGTCCTTTCAAAGAATTACTTTGTTACTCTTATGTTGACTCCTTCCTTATTCATGGATCCATTGCCTCTGCAAAAGGGTTAGCATGTGTACATATCCAAGACAAAGAATTCATAACAAGTTTATTTACTAACCCACTCTTCACCATATGGCTACAGGAAACCCACTCGACTTAAGGTAAGACAGAAAGGTATCAAATTTAATTCCATATATCCATACAAAACATAGATAGCATATTTATAAACTTTTTAAAAAACATTTCACATATATTTGCATACACCCACAGACATAATAGTTCTAAGATATTAAATAGTTTGGAAAGTATCATGAAAACATATAAAGTCTTTCAAAAGTAGCCATAAAACATATGAAAACATAAAACTATATGGCCCTATCTCGGCCTTATCAAGAATACAGAAGATGAAATTCCTGCAGAAGTTAAAAATTTAATCACTGAGTACAAGGAGATCATTTTAGATAATGTACCTAATGGTTTTCCACCGATGAGAGATATCATTCATTGTATGGATCTAATTCTTGGGGCTAGTTTACCAAACAAAGCATCACATAGGTTAACACCAATCGAGAATCAAGAGCTTAACTGAAAAGTTCATGAATTATTGAACAAAGGTTTGATCCAAGAAAGTTTGAGTCCATGTGTAGTACCAGCTGTGTTGACACATAAGAAGAATAGATAATGGAAAATGTGCACTGATTAAAGAGAAATCAACAAGATCACAGTGAAGTATAGGTTTCCTATACTGAGACTGGATGTCATAATGGATTGTTTGAGTGGACCAAGATATTTTACCAAAATTGATTTGAAAAGTTGATATAATCAAATCAAAATCAGAGAAGGTGATGAATGGAAGACTATTTTCAAGACAAAGGAAGGTTTGTATGAGTGGTTGGTTATGCCTTTTGGTTTAACTAATGCACCGAGTACATTTATGAGGTTAATGAATGAAGTTTTGAATAAATTCTTGAATAAGTGTGTGATTGTATACTTGGATGATATTCTGATATTCAGTAAGAATAGTAAAGAACATTTGATGCATATAAGGAAAGTGTTGCAGAGATTGAAAGAGGAATGTTGCTGATAAATTTGAAGAAGTGTTCCTTCATGAAAGAAGAGCTTGTGTATTTAGGTTTTGTAATTTCATCTGATGGTCTAAAGATGGATACTGAGAAGGTTTAAGATATACTTAGTTGGCCTACACCTGATAATGTCAGTGAGGTAAGATCATTTCATGGATTGGCAAGTGTTTACAAGAAGTTTATCAGAAATTTTATTTCTATTTGTAATGCTATGACTGCGACAATGAGAGGAGAAAAAAGAGAATTCAAATGGACACATGGATCTCATAAGAGTTTTGAAACTTTGAATTTGAAGGTTGTTTAATTACCTATGTTAGCATTACGCAATTTCAATAAGGTATTTCAAGTTGAATGTGATGCAAGTGGAAGTGCAATTGGAGTTGTGTTAACTCAAGAAGGTAAACCTGTTGCTTTCTTTAGTGAAAAGTTGAATGATGCTAAAATGAAATATTTTTTCTATGATCAAGAATTCTATGCTATTGTTCAAGCTATGAAGAAATGGAGACATTATTTGATGCCAAATGAATTTGTGTTGTATACTGATCATAAGGCTTTACAGTATTTGGGTAGTCAAAATAAGTTGAATCAGAGACATATGAAATGGGTAGAGTATTTACAGAGTTTCACATTTGTGATTAAACATAAGAGTGGAGTTTCTAACCGAGTTGTTGATGCATTGAGTAGAAGAAGAGCTTTTTTTACTACAATGAGAATTGAAGTTCTTGGGTTTTATGACATGAAGCATTTGTATGAAAATGATCCTAATTTTTCTGAGTAGTGGAGAGTGTGCAGAGAACCTAATTCAAATCAATCAAGTAAGTATGAAGACTATTTCATTTAGGAAGATATGTTGTTCAAAGGTATTCAGTTGTGTATACCAAGAGGTTCAATGAGAACTAATTTGATTAAGAGAAACATAGTAGTGGATTGGCTGGACTTTTTGGTATTGATAAAACATTAAATTTGCTTAAGGAAAGGTATTTTTGGCCTCATTTGTATAAGGATGTTCATAAATTTGTGAAAATTTATGGAGTTTGTCAAGTTTCCAAAGGAGTGAGTCAAAATACTGGTTTGTATACACCAATTACTGTTCCTGAGAAACCTTGGAGTGATATTAGCATGGATTTTGTTCTTGGCTTACCAAGGATAGCAAGAGGTAATGATTCCATATTTGTTGTTGTGGATAGATTTTCTAAGATGACACATTTTATACCATGTAGGAAAATATCAGATGTAGTACATATAGGAGATATTTTCTTTAAGGAGAATTCTAGATTGCATGGATTACCGAGGAGTATCATCTCTGACTGAGATAGTAAATTTGTAAGTTATTTTTGGAGAAGACTCTTGAAGAATTTGGATATTGAGTTGAAGTAAAGTTCTACATTTCATCCATATACTGATGGACAAATGAAGGTTGTAAACTAAAATTTGGGTGACTTGTTGAGATGCCTAGTTGGAGACACCAAGTAATTGGGATTCGATGTTGGCACAAGCAGAGTTTGCATACAAAAATTCAGTAAATAGAAGTATTGAAAAGACACCTTTTGAGATTGTTCATGGCACACAACTGAGAGGTATATTAGACTTGAGAGATATTTTTGGAGAAGGGAAAAGAAGTGTTGAAGAAGAATAATTTGCTAAGTTCATGAAGACATTGCATGAAGATGTGAAACAAAAGCTAGAGAAAAGAAATCAAAAGTACAAAGATAGTGCAGACAGATCAAG
Organism: Thuja plicata; assembly: GCA_018584345.1. NCBI lineage: Eukaryota > Viridiplantae > Streptophyta > Pinopsida > Cupressales > Cupressaceae > Thuja > Thuja plicata. The sequence continues at coordinate 2,645,657 of MU226765.1, forward strand.
AAGACATAAAAAATTTGAAGTTGGTGATGTAGTAATGGTTCCATTGAAGAAGGGAAGATTTCCTATTGGAACATATGGTAAATTGAAGATGAATAAATTTGGTCCTTGCAGAATACTGAGAAGATTTTACACTGGAAATGCTTATGAATTGGAATTACCTAATGACATGGATATATCACGTATATTCAATATTTTAGACTTATATGAATATCATGAACCTGATGAAGAAGTGACAATACCAAGTGATTATCCTAAGAAGTAGATAGAGGAAGTTGAGAAGGGGAAAGGAATACATAGAGTATCTGGTAAAATGGAAGAACAGACCGATTGAGGAATCATCTTGGATTTCTTAATTTAAGTTGGATTCATTTTAGGTTGGACCTGATACATGATTCAGGGAATCATTTTTTGTAACCCTAGGTGTCTGATGTAGGAGCATCTTGGGTCCTTGGAAATCCTTCTCAACCAAAAATATGTTTTCTTTTGTTCTTTAGTTTGTTTTGAGGCTACTCGGGGAAGTACTCTGTTGCTCGATTATGCTTGTTCTAAGTTCATTTTTCTGTCTCTCTAGTTTATCTTCTATTGCTCAGGTATGCTTGGCCTGAGTCATGTTTCTATTTCTCAGAGTGTTCTTTTCCCAACTCACTCTGTTGCTCAGGGTGTTCTTTGCCTAAGTAACTCTTTTTCTCGTTCATCCTTTGCCTGAGTTGTTTATTTTGGAGTTGGATCTAGTGGCCGACTTCTGCATTTAATTTTTTTTGCTTAATTAATATGTGGTCTCTCATTGAGATCTATGTGGACCTAAATATAGGTCTTTCTTATGGATTTGAGTGCCAACCTCTTTGGTGGACTCTTGTATATATTTGTTTCTGCGTTCTTAGTTGGAGGAGTTTTAGAAGTAGGATTTTGATATTAGATTGTAATAGAAGATTAAACATTGAATTATCTGGAAGGTAGGTCTGGGACCTCACATGTATGAAGATCATTTTTTAATTCATTGAATGTATATGGTCCAAACCAGGAAGGCCTTACAACATGGCATGTAATGAGTTTGATCAATTAATGAAAAGGATCTCTGTTGTTTCTTCTCTCACTATGTTTTTGTTTTTTCTGCATTGTATCTGTAAGCTAGTTTGGTAGTTGGGAGAGCCTTTGGGCCCTCTTTCCATCCACCCTTGCATCACATTAGGAGCCAAACTAGTATGGAAAATATATAAAGAATCAAGGATTAAATGGGTCAAAATACTCTAGAGGAAATATTTGGAAAATAATAGTCTAGACAACATATTCTAAACAACTAATCCACTGAGAGGATCTAGAGTCTGGAATTTTATATTAGAAAGTAGAGAGGTAATCTTAGATAAGATTTCCTAGAAATTATGTGGATGGTAAAAGAACCTTATTTGTGAGTGATTCTTGGGGGGATATGGATCCTTGGATGAAAATCCTAATCTTCAGATCTCTAAAGAGATTTTAGAGGGATATTGGGGTAAATATGTCAGAGATTAGTTAGAAATTCCCAATGGAGACTCGAGCCTGGGATGGAAAATGAAATCTTTAGAGGGTACGCCTTTATTAGGGGATAAAATCACAAATTTAAAAAATATATTGCCAGAAAGGAAAATAACACTAAAAGAAGATGAATATAAACTCATATGGATAGGTGCCAAGATAGGTGAATACAATGTAAGGGAAGGATATGCATCCTTAGCCAAAAATCAACACTAGGAGAAGATAGAGTTACCCACACACATGTGTTGGGATAAATTATGCCTTCCCAAAGCTGGGATGTTCTTATGGGAAGAAATACAAAATAGAATTCTTGCAGTAGAATGGTTCAAGAATCTTGACTTCAAGGGGCCCTCATAATGTGTGCTATGTGAATTATAGGAAGAAATAACATAGAATCTGATGGTTAGATGTTCTTACACTAATGAATACTAGAAATAGTTATGAAAAACATTAGGTTGGAAAATAGCCCTACCAAACAACCTCAAGGGCATTATGATAGGATGGTCAAACATTTGTCAAAAAATCCTCTATAGAGTTATATGGAGGATTTCCCCTTCAATATTGAACTAGGAAATATGGAAAGAGAGGAGTAGGAGAAGATTCCAAGACAATAACTTAGATTGGAATGGCTTAACCAATAAAATTGAAGTAGTAATAGTATAAAACATTAATTATAGGCTGAGAAATAGGAATCTAGAAGAACGTGAATTCACAAGTTGAGACACTAAGATAAGGAAAGCCCGATTCGTATTGATCATCCCTCAACACTTTGGGAAAGTAGATAAGGGGAAATTGATAAAAGAGAAAAATGCAAGTGGACAAAACCAGAGTTTGGTTGACATAAATTGAAATTTGATGGAGCTTTCAGGGGTAATCCTAGAATAGAAGGAATAGGATGTATTATTCATTAGTGGGATGGAGATGCATGTGCCAAGATAAGAAGACATATATGATTGGAAATGAATAATACAACAGAAATGGAAGCATTGGTAGTAGGGATCCTCATGTATAAAGACCTAGGAATAAAAAATTTGGCTATAGAAGGGGATTCACAAATAATTGCAAATATAGTTCGAACTAAAAGGACTCCAAATTGGAAATTAAACTCCAAACTGGGAAGAGTGGTAAAACCTCTAGGACATTTTTATGAAGTCACTATAAATTACATATATAGAGAAGGAAACAATAATGTGAATGAGTTAGAAAACATAGGAGAAAATGGGTAGTGGATAGAAAAAATAGGTGCTGACTAATTGTTACTAATTTAGGAAGATCTACCAAGGTAGTCATTGTCACAATATTTGATTAAAAACATTGAGGCTTTGATGAATACTCATACCCTAATTCAAAGAGCCAACATTGATGAAAGAAAATCAGATATTGGCAAAGGATGTGGAGTTTGGTTTTACTAATGCCAATTGCATTCTCTTAAATGTTTCAGAGACTCTCCACCACTTTATTTTGTGCAAATATTTGTGATCAAATACTATCATCTTGTGAGCAGATCTTGTAGGATCTTGACATGTTAAAATAGATCAAGAGACTTTAGTAAAATTTAAGAAGAAAATATAACTATGGGGCCAAGTCAGGGATTTTTTGGAACCGAAAAAATGTCAGGGTGTCAGGGAGAGAATCTAACTCCTATACTACATCTATTTGATTTGGAATTTTGGGAAATGGCCTGACACCCCAACATGAAGGGAATTTGGGGAGTTTGGAAGCCAAGACATGTTGGGAAGTAGGGGAGAAAGATACTCCCTCACTATGGTTATATTTGATTTAAGTGTATGGGAAATGACCTGGCACCTTGACATGATGGGAAGTCAGGGAGAAAAGATAACTCCCATACTACATGTGTATTTTGGGTGTTTCATAAAGGGACCAACACCCCCAACAAGTCAGGATGTTAGGGAGATTGGAAACCCATGACATGTCAGGAATTTGGGGATAAAATCTTTCTCCCATACCACATTTTGGATGTTTGATAAATGGCCCGACTCCACAACATGTCGGGAAGTCGAGGAGAAAAGATTATTATTAGACTACATATTGGATATGTGGGAAATGAACTAAATCCCTGAGACGTTAGGAAGTCAGGGACTCTAGGAACCTGTTGATGTGCATTTTATGACTCATCAAATAGTAGAACAAAATATTGAGATATCTTATCCTCTCTTAATCAAAATCGTTAGTGTTCCAATATTACGAAAGATCACACAATAGATTCCAAGGTTCCTATAATGTCAGTTCTTGACCATGGATAAGCTTGATGGTTGATATGAATTTTTGTTAATCACAAGGGGCCTTTCATTTGCAAACTTTAAATTGATTTTAGATCATACCAGATGGGGGTAATCGATAGGTTTTGAAATTAAACACTTTTTGGGTTTTTTCAAGAACATACAGAAAGAAAGGGAGAAATGGTTCAAAAATTATAATCTACTCCTAAGGGTAATGATAACTATGAATACTATTTTGGTGGAAAAATTTAAAATAACCAAGCACTTCTTCACCAAGTTAAACTACAACTACACGAGAAATAGTGCAATCTTTAAGGGATTATGTGAATAATTTTCATATCATAATGAAAACCATCAAAATGAACAATGTGCATTGGATGATAGAAGTTAAGCATACATAGAAATGGGGTTCAATAATAACTTTACACAATGACTTACAATCATTGAATCATCAAAAGTATGAACTAAGGAATTCATCAAAATACCATCGCATACTCCATTCAAATCAAAACACTTGATCTAAAAAACTAATCCAAAATGAGGGACTAAGAGAACAAGAAAGCACTAAAACACTTCAAGTAGTCACCAAACTTCAATGAAAACTGTATTGTCTCAGTATCTCATAGAAACAATCTCAGAATTCCACTACTTAAAAATGAGAAATTAGGCCTTTATATAGGTCCTCAAATATAATAAGCGGCCCGAATCAAAAAAATAACCAATGGAACATATTTTCTACCTCAACCCTAATTAGGGTTAGGGAAAATAAAATAGAATCTACATTAATGTACATAACTACAAGGACCAATCAAAAGGAATCCACCACCTTAGTGGGTAATAATTACCCACTAAGCACGCAAGTCCAAGAAGAGAGGGGTGAAATGAATGTCTAGTAAGAAGGCCCACTATGCATTAAATGCATCTATACTAGGAATAATCTATCTTTGACATTGCCTCCTAAACACCTAGAAGCTTTCCAACACGATCTCAAACTCATCCATGTTGATACTCAATGTTGACTATTGTTTGTATTCCAAAACTGTCATTTCTCATTCAGATTCTCTCAAGTTTTCCTCCCAATCTGGTAATAAGTCCTGAGTGGTATGCATGGTATTTGAGAAAATGGATAAATTCTCAGTCATCCCTTACGAAGAGATTTACCTGAAAAAACTCCTCTAGTTTCCTTTTTGGGCTGCTTATTGTTATTTCATTTTCTGTTAGTCTCTATAATAGAAAGGATACAATTGCATTGGATATCCCTTGCTTGATGTTCTTTCTATCCTTCTTAATCGATAAAATTCATTTGTAAAATGTTCAAACAGTTCCTTGGCTATGATCACTGTAGTGTACCATCGAAGAAAGTCATACACATCTCTTTCTCTAATAACCCCTCCATTAATCAATAACTATCTGGGAGTCTCCATTAAATCCACCAAGTTTAAGATAACCTCATCTTGATAAATTCGTTCATCCTCCCATTACTCATCCATGCATTGTATTATGGAAAGGAATGTAAGTGTTCTGTCATGAATATGAACTAAGCCCTGAGCATGCTTAAATGCTTCATTCTAAATTCCCTCTATCTAAACCTATACACCTTAAGAAATTCATTTGATCTTGTTTCAACTTTCTATTGATTTAATTGGAACAACTAGAGGGGGAACAAATCTTGGACCTTCTTCCCTCACCGAATGAGGTAGGCTGTTGATTTAGTTGCACAATTCTTTGATATCTCCCTTCTACCTTAGGTATTTATCTTCTAGCTTCCTCATATTGTCCTTCGTCACTCTTGCAGAATCATCAAATTCCTCCAATACCTTGTCTCGGGAGGCATGGACTAAATCAATCTCCCTCATAATATACTCATCTAAAGTAATCTGATATTTTTTCTTATCAACTGTTGGAGTTGCAAACTATAGGATTTTGGATCTAGATTTTCCATTGATTACCTTTGCAAAATTCTTATCTTTTCCTTTCTCCCATGATTGATTAACTTGATTCAAGATTTCTTTCAATTTGACTATCAGGTCAACTTATTTATCTTGAATTATTTGTATCCTTTTCCATAGCCATTCTAGAATAGCAACACCCCAATCATTCTGAACTGCCAACTATTCTTTCCTTTGTACTTCTCTTATATCAATTTCTTCCTCGACTATAGGAATTTTTGTCATTGTTTCCAAAGCTACTATTTTTTCCTTTGTTGTAGATCGAACTTCTTCTTCTACCATAGGTTCTTCTATTTCCATCATTTCTCATTCCAAAATGACACCAAGACTCTCCTTTGTAAAAACCTCTTATTCTTTGTTTCTTCCTTGGGCCAACTCATATGCATTGATACTTTATCTATCGTGTACTAACCTAGTCATATATTCCTTCTCTAACCTTCTTCCAATGCTTTTTTCTTCTCCTTGTTGGCAAGTGATTAATTTGTGTAAATGTGATTCACTATTTGGTTGTCATTTATGGCAACACATCTAGGTTTTAGATCGATTCCTATAAAGATAAGTTTTGCTGATTCATAAATCAATTAAGTATAGAAGTAGAGATATAGAAGTATTTTCAATATCGAAGATCGAGATCGATGAACTAGGGAAAGTGAGCTTAGAGGAAGACAATATGGGGTATGTATGACCTCCACCTAAGATATATTTGGTTTTGGTAATGTCTACGGAGAGTTATAAAGAATTGAAGACAGACAGACTGGAGCAGAACATCGATACAGAGTAGTTGGATAGTAGCGAAGTTTGAGAGAGTATAACATGGCCTCTAGGAAATTGAAGTTGTATTTTGGTTGTTGATAACCTAAACATTGAATATGAAAGAGCACCGACTATGAATTTGATATTTACTATATTAAATGTATTTTTTATTGAAGATTGACTTTGTAATATTTGTAATATTCATATTGGGAGCCGACTTTGTAAAGTTGTGAGATACATATGTAAGATCTTTTTGATAAATATATAGGTAGTTGATGGACAGTTGGATGAGTTGTTGAGAGAATAGCAGAGTAGAGAATGACAAGGATCATTGAAGAACTATAAAGGAACTATCTAAGTTCTAGTGTTGCTTGTTTTTTTCATGACTGAGAACACTTTGTAATCAGAATTACTTTGTAAGAGTTGTAAGCTCAGTTGGCCCCTAACAGGGTGTTGTGAACCTTTAACAGGGTTGTAATTCCTTTAACAAGGAAATTTTCTATGTAATATTCAGCTCCTAATAGGGCCAGGTCTCCTAATAGGGACACTATACTTTAGTACATCCTTGTGGGTACCATCCTCATTAGGGTTTTCCCTTGGCTAGGGTTTCCTCAAAAAAAAAATATGGTGTTATGAGTATTGTGTCATTTTCTTATCTTCTTTTCTTTACTGCAAGTTTATGGTTAATGTTTAAATGGTTAAAGAATTTAATAAAGTACTATAATATTAATTCACCCCCCTCTCAGTATTATCCAATCCTAAAAATTTTTATCAAATCTTTTGGACCTTTGAGAGAAAGTCTAACAACTTGAGGGAGATTAGAATGGATTTGGACAGTTTGCAAGAAAAATTTGATGATGCACTTGGAGACCTGAACAAAGAAAAAGTAGAAAATGGGGAGTTGAGATTCAACATGTGAAGAGCTAAGAAATTTATAAATAAACTTAAGGAACAACTTGATTTTTCCAGAAGTCAAAGAAAAGACCTTATGGTTCATATAAAACAGGAATCAAATGAAGACAATTCAGATCAGGTGAGGCAACTAAAAGAAGAAAATGAGACTCTGAAACTTGAAAATGAGACTATGGCTAAAGAAATATAGATATAGAAGGATGCTAAGAAGAAAGTTGAAGAAGCTTTAAACAATGCATTATATCAAATGAAGAATGAGGCTGACAACTACAAGAACAAGTATCTAGAAATGGAGAAATACCATCAGATTATAAAAGGTGAACTTGTTGAAGAAAATAAACACATTGAGAAACTTCACACCAACAGTGACTTGATTGATGAACAGAGAGACAAGAAAAAACCTAAAGGTGATATGACCGGTATTGGCTTCAATTAAGCTGAATGTTCAAAGAATCAAGAAGAGAAATCCAATGAGAAGATTGATGCTGAGAAACCTTCTACTGAAGAACCTAGAGAGAAGATTAGACCCTTCAGAGGTAGATGCTTTGGTTGCAACAAATTTGGACACATGAAGAGAGGCTGCAGAGGTAATGCCCCTTTTAGAACTTTTTATGGTTATTGTTTTAATTGTAATGGATATGGGCACAAGAAAGCATAATGCAAAAAACCTAATCAATCTGGATATAGATAAGACAATGGAAGAGAATCTACAATGAAACCTACATGCTACAAATGTAACAACATTGGACACATTGTGAAGTACTGTAAACTGCAAGTTAATCAAGAAATAAGACCTATATGTTACAAATGCAATAATCCATGACATATAGAAAATTTTTGTAGGTATAAAGGATTAGACAATAGAAGGGTACCACCTCCTATGAATTCACAGAAGAATGGAAATGATATTGGTAAGAGTGTTGCATATTTGAAGAGTGATTTTGAAAGTTTTTTTAAGGAAGAAGAAGATAGAAACAGTGGTAAGATATGGAATATCAAACAAACAAGTGAGACATCAGTTCAGGGAGAGTCAGTAGATGCTACTGGATCTTCTCCTGATGGTAGTAAAATAGAATCAACCTAATTGGTGGATCATGGCCTTAGGGTGAGCATTGGATACAAACATCATAATATATCCTACCCCAAAATCTGTGCATTGAGCTCAAGCGAGATTGGGTATGAAATTGGCCAACATCATATAACATACATCTGAGAGTGCAACATCAGCCGACACATATATTTGTTTTGCAAGATCTAACAACCGACTATACAGTATTGAGTAAAAGAGAAACTTATTACTTAAAATTGTATAAAGCACCATTCGATGACCTATCTCTTTACCATTTAACAAAGAGAAAGATAAGGAGATCAGAGAGAAGAGAGATTTAGTCTATTCTACATTTACCGTGCATGATCGATTGAAGCATAAACACAGAATTCAGCGGAAGAAAGGTATTTTACATCATCTAGTTATGGATGCACCTATTATTTTTGATGTTGTAGATCAACCTAGGTACAAATTTAAGAAATATATGTTTAAGTCCTATGAAGAGGATCCAGAAGGAGCATTTTATCAAACCCTGTATGGCATATTACACGTAGAAGATATTAGGGCTTACATGCATTGTAAGTATGATATACTGGGAATTGATGAGATATTAACTGAGATGGAATATATGACTGATAATGGAATCATGAAAGAAGAATGCAAACACATTGATCAGTTAAGCATAATGAAGATTCTGGAATTATGTGAATTCAATGAAGATGAATGGTTTAAGATACTGTTGAGTAGGGTTTATGATCAATTCATTTGGATAGGTGATCAGCCTGTAAAGATTTGTAGTGACCTAATTCATGAAATCACTGGATTGGACAACACTGGAGTCATCCCTATTACAGAGAAACATGTAAAGAAAAAAGTTTAAACCCTAACTCATTCTAAATGGGACAGACGGGCAATGACTGTGAATGACATCTTTCAAAAAGATGTGAGACTTATTGCTATGATACTTGGATACAAATTCTACTATAGAAGTAGACCTAACTCTGTATCTGCATGAGTAATTATGATGGCATGGATAATGGTGAAGGAGAATGTGAAATAGAACCTATGTGAAGTTCTGGCACAACAACTTCTTGAAAATGTGAAGGTAGTGAAGAAGGACATAACTAAGACCTTCAAATTTGGTTCATTGTTGATGCATATGTTTATACACATTGAGGAAAATCTTTTATGGCTTACATCCTAGTGGTTGGAAATCTGGGATGCCTACTGGTATTCTAATCTCACAGAGCTAAAAAAGATAGAATACTACTTGGGTTGATGGAGAATTGTTTGCTATGATCAAAATCCTTTAGAGACAAATGAAAACTAGATACATGATACATGAGGCTATTGTTGAAAAGTACAAAGATACAATCTATTTTATGGTTGAAATTGATTGTGTATGTTTTGAAGCAGTCACACCTAGAAAGAAATGGTGTTATCCCATGGGTTATGAAGTAAGTTTTGAGGTACTTACCATGCAAGTAGAACATGTTATTGTATCAGAATTTGATACATCAGAAGAAAGATGGGGAAAATATGAGGATAAATCAACAAAGGTGAGAGAGGAACAGACTAGAGGTCTGAGGAAAATAAAAATTGAAAACCTTGTGCATGAATGTGGTGTAAAAGATGGATTGACAGAAGAAGAACTAAAATAAGTGAAAAAGAAGATGACAGATAGATCTCTTGGACTAGAAAGTGGAAGTACTTCAGCCCCTCCCACTCCTAAGGTAGTTATGGTAGATAGTCCACCTCCTCCATCACAACAAACATCATAAATAGAGAACATCACTCCTAGAGTAACTAGATCAAGCATGTAGACATCTCCTAAAGAGAAGAGCACATTAAGAGAAGAGAATAAAATAGAGAAGCACATATGGGAGCCTGACATGAAAATAATAGAAAAGAGAGCAATAGAACAAGGTAAAATGGTAACAATTGACAAATATTATGATAGGTTTGGAGATTCAGATAAGCTTAAGATTGAAGACATTGTGATTGATCATCTACTTACTTTCAAAAAGACTCTATTATAAATTGAAGGAAGTATACCTAAGGAATTGTATGGGAGATTAGAAACAAGAAAACACTTAGCATAGATTGAGGATGATACAATTAGGAATCAAGAAATTGATAACATGCTGCCTGTGATATCATTACAAGAAAGGGAAAGGATATTCAAGGAATTAAAACCTTTACTAAGGACCAGGGTAAGATTGTTGAAAATCATGGTGAGGAAGTATGATAAGGTCACTGAGGAAACTCAAAAGGAACTAGAAAAGATATTGATGAATACTACTTTTGACAAGAATCCACCTCCTAAGACCACTTCACCTACACAATTAGGAATGGGAGAAATATCTAAAGAAAATGAGACTAATGTTGAGACAAGCGAAGTAGATCCTCCACTAGATTTCTATGTTTTTGGTGTGCCAGCAACTCTTGATGCATCTCAAGATGAAAAGGATCCATTTGAAGGAAATGTGGACACCTCTATAGTAGATGAAGTAGAACAGAAAGAGTAAGAAGATCAGAAGAAGGGAGAATAATAGAAGACAGAACAGAAAGAGGATGAACAGAAAGAGGTAAACACTTCATCTATCTCATTGTTGGCAAGCAGTGATGTAAATTTTGATAGCATGGATGAAGTTGAATTGGTCAAACTAGAATTTACTACATTAAACAAAGCTAAGGAAAGATGAGAATAGAAAGGAGACAAAAAGGCAAAAGTAATTTCAAGAGCAATTGATACTGTGAACAAATTGCTTCCAGTACCTATTTTTTTTCCAGCACAAAGATGACATTGAAAATCTGAGAATAGGACTTGATGAATTTGATGGGCACTATGAGAATTTGATAAAGATTGCAGAGGAGAAGGTAGAGAACAAATATTTTGAGAAGAATCTTATAGAAGTTTACAAGTCTATCACATGGGACTTAGGCATTGTGAATTTTTTTTTGACAAATGCAAAGAGTTGTATTGGACATGGGAGAAAATTGTTTAGTTATTGCATGAATCCTATCAGGTATGTTTAGAATGTGGAATACATTATTTCCAAGGAAAGGGAAACTATGAATAGTATGATGGACAATTATGAAGCATCTCCACAATCTATAACAGAGTTAGACAAGGAAGTCACAAGAATTTCAGCAAAACTTAGTGTTTTGGATAATGAGAAAGGGAGAGTGTTGACAAGATTTAATTTGTTGAAGAGTTTAATCACTCCTAAGCTATCCATACTTGAGGTTCATTTATCATACTTGGATAAAGTGACAGATTCATTGACTATATATATGCCTAAAAAATTGAAAGAAGTTGAGACCGCATCATTTGCATTGAATGGCATCATTCATATCAGTTAGATATTGTTCAAGTCATGGAGCACAGAAGTGACGATCTTGGAAGATTCCTTTCAAGACATTCTGAAACTGGTGAGCAAGCACTAAATCCTATTGTTTTGTATGCACCTTTGTCATTTTTGTCAAAGGGGGAGAAGAGAGAAGAAGAAGAAGAAGAAATAATTAATAAAAAAATATAAAAGAGAGAAAATGGTAGAAGAGACTAGAAGAGGAAGGAGAGAACATAGAGGAGACAGTTTTGTTGGAACACTTATTCATTTTTTCTAAGTGTTTCCATCAATGCCAAAGAGAGAGATTGTTGGAAAGTGATAATTTTGTGTAAATGTGATTCAATTTTTGGTTGTCATTTATGGCAACACATCTGGGTTTCAGATCAATTCCTATAAAGATAAGTTTTGTTGATTCATAAAATGACTAAGTATAGAAGAAGAGATACATACGTATTTTGGATATTGAAGATTGAGATTGATGAACTAGGGAAAGTGATCTTAGAGGAAGATAGTATGGGGTACGTATGACCTCCACCTAAGATCGATTTGGTTTTGGTAATGTCTACGGTGAGTTATAAAGAATTAAAGACAGACAGATTGCAGCAGAATAGTGATATAGAGTAGTTGGACAGTAGCAAATTTTGAGAGAGTATAACATAGACTCCAAGAAATCAAAGTTGTATTTTGGTTTTTGTTAACCTACACATTGACTACCAAAGAGTGCCAACTATGACTTTGATATTTACTATATTAAATGTATTTTGTATTGAAGACTGACTTTGTAATATTTGTAATATTCATATTGGGAGCCGACTTTGTAAGGTTGTGATATATATATGTAAGATCTTTTTGATAAAGATATAGGTAGTTGATGGATAGTTGGATGAGTTGTTGAGCGAATAGAAAAGAAGAGAATGACAAAGATCATTGAAGAAATATAAAGGAACTATCTAAGAACTAGTTTTTCTTGTTTTGTTCATGACTAAGAACACTTTGTAATCAGAATTACTTTGTAAGAGATATAAGCTCAGTTGGCCCCTAACAGGGTGTTGTCAACCTTTAACAGGGTTGTGATTCCTTTAACAAGGAAATGTGCTATGTAATATTCAGCTCCTAATAGGGCTAGGTTTCCTAACATGGACACTATACTTTAGTACATGCTTGTGGGTACCATACCCATCGGGGTTTTCCCTTGGCCAGGGTTTCCTCAAAAAAAAAATGGTGTTATGAGTACTGTGTCATTTTCTTATGTTCTTTTCTTTACTGCAAGTTTATGGGTAATATTTAAATGATTAAAGAATTTAATAAAGTTCTATAATACTGATTCACCCCCCTCTCAGTGTTATCGAGTCCTAACACTCCTTTGGTAAAATGGTCTATCTCCTACAAACTTGGAGTATGACTAGGTGAGGATGGTACATTTCTTGATCTCTACCTCTTCTGGTTGGGTTCTTCAATACGAATACCTCTTTGTTGCACTCCCTAAGAAACACCTTTTATTTTCCTTCACTAAACACTTCCCTGACGGGATTACTCCTTCATCAATTCTATCTCCAGATGGTTGTTGTGGTCTTTCATCTCTCAGTGGAAATTGACCCATTATCTTTTATTTCCAACCATCCTTTAGTGTGGCAATTTTTCCAATTTTTGTTCAATCCAAAACTGGTGCAGATAATATGCCAATGTATGTAATCTATTTCCTTGACCAGTCATAGGTATGGATGACCTTTTCCTTCTCTAGGTTGTATCATTTCTTAATAATGTTCAAATTCCATCTGATCAGGTACTCAGAAGATCTTGCATGCTCTAATCAAATTGAGTGGCAATCTAGAATACATCCTTTTTCTATTTTCATTTTCATCCACAGCATTGGCCCAAAAATCTTCAAGGTGCATCTTGTGTTGATGTCTCGCACCGGCTATTATTTTAATTTTTTTATGTGGATCATAGTCTATCCTACCTGGAAAAAGTGGAAGAAAAAATAAATGCAATTCATCATATGACCTTTCAACTACCTTTAAGCACAAATACATTTCAATCTTTTCCTCTCCTATGGAGATCTGGAATACCAATCCCAACTTTTTCTTTCCCTTTTGGATTTTTTCGTAGATCGCCAGTTGCCGAGTGATCTCCAATAGGACCATCTTATTAGTAGGGTATCATGGGTTTTTGTATAGTTGTGCTGAAAATACATGAACCCTAATATAGGAGGAAGTAGGAAACTCAATGAACCAAGCTCCATATTCCTACACCAACTTCATTGCTATGACTGATAGCCTTACATGCAATCTTTTTTGCAAAGTCCTTACAATACACATTACAAAGGCTTCATTAACTCACACATAATCATCTAGGTACTGCAAATGCAACTAAGGGTAACACTTGTGTATATTCAAATATGGAGTGCCAATCCTGATTGTCCCCTTGCACCTTAATTCATCATACCTCATATTTCGTGCTAACATGTATATGACATAAGAGCTCATATAAAATTTTCTTGATTGCTCCAAATTCACCAGCTATTCGCTCAGGTTGTCAATGATCAATCTAGCCCAAACCATATGGTTATGATTTTCAACTACCTTCTTGACAAAGTACCAGGATTCGAACAGATAAGACTATGACATGCCAAAAATCCTGCTCAGCATCATGACTAAATCACTATATTCTCTATAAACATCAAGCCATACCAACTCCTTCAAAAATTCAGAATGGTGGGATGTATTATTTTTTAACCATTTATCATTTATGATGTTCTCACAATATTGAATCTTGGCGGTGAAAAATCGATGTGCTTGTTCTTTTGTCTTCAATACCAAGTTCTGGGAAGAACGGATTCCAAATTCTTCTAAGATAGCTGGTGGGGAAAGGTCTACAATTATATTTCCATATGAATCTGTAATTGTTCTATCTTTGGGGTCGTAGTTCTTGGCACATTCCACGGTCAATCAAAATGTTGCATAGATGGAATAAATCCAGCTGCAGCTACGATCCCTCTATTTACAATTTGGGATGCCAAATGTGTTGGCTGATGATCTCAAGTATCCAAACATTCTTCTATGGAAATTAGTCAAGTTCACGCATCCGAGGTTGATATCTCCAATTTCTTCTCATTTTGAAATAATTCTTGATTCTAGATAAAACCCTCTTTGTTCATTCTTTATCAGTTGCTTACTGGTTATGCTCGTTCCTCTGGGTTTTGTCATTCTCAGCTTCTTGCAAGACATAAATTAAAACACACACAAGTACGTGCAAGGAAATGAAAAATCAAGTACAATTTCACTTTGAAGGAGGAAATTTGGAATTTTATCAGAAATTCTTCACTCTCTCTGGCATAGGATTTTCTCTCTCCTCCACAAATTTATGTTTTTTTTATAAACTTTTCAAACTTACTGTACAAAAAATTCTTCTTTCTCAGAATTTCACAATTTCTTCTGAATTTTCCCAACTGGAAAACATTTTTCACACTTTTCAAGAAAAACACTTCTCTTTCTTCAAAAATTTTACGTTCTTCAAAAAATCTTTTAGAATCCTCTTACAATTTTTTTGAATCTCCAAGATCTTTTTCAACTTGCTTCTCGAAACCTGTGTGTGAGAAAGAAAGGAAAGGAAAGGATCTTTTATAGAATGAAACAATGGAGGCCTTCTTTTATAGAGTTTCAACCCAAAAAAGTTGCTTTAATGGTTGAGGACTAAATTTAGGAAACTGCCTTGTTTTTTTCTGAGTTTCTTTTCTCTCACCTTTTGGAAATTGCTAATTTTAGAATTTTTGAACTTTATGAGGGAATTTTTTCGATTTTCCCAATTAAGAATTGCAAATAAATCTCAATATATAATATTCTTTCCAAAACAATTCATAAAAGTGACTTATTTTCCAATTTCAATTTTTTTCAAATATTAATTAATTAAATATTAATTTGGAGGCCTCTTGCAGATTATTCTTTTGTGCCTTATATTTCACGACCATCTTGAAATCGTGTTGGAGTGCATTTTGACACCGCTGATGGAATTTTTCCTAGCCTTGAAATATTCTATAACATAGTTAGAAATGCGCTCAAGCACGATTTGGGGTGGGTTGCGGATTTTTTTCCTATTTTGAATGTTCCATGACTTGTGTGAATATACGCTCTGGCGCATTTCTGGCCTCCTCTCAGATTATCTCCTCTCGTTGACTTCTCCTCCACCCGCGTTGAATTGCACTTGGGTGCAGGCTGGGCATGTTGACAGATTCTTTACCATTCATTATTCTTTCATTCTTACTGTTTCGCATCGGGCGTGTTCGGAGACTTTCACCATGGATGTTTGCTTTGTTTCATATTCCACAATGGTACTTAAATCACGCTGGCGTGTTGGGGTCATTGTAAGGGATTTTTGAAAAATCCACGAGTCATGCAAATATGCACTCAAGCGTAGGTTGTCCTCCGTCGTGAGACATCCTTTAGACATTTCTTTATTCATTATTCCCCAATGAAGCAGAAACTGCATACGCGAGGGAATTTTCTGCAAATTCATCTATGTCTCCCAGTCCCTGGCGTACATTTTATTTGGCATCATCATGTGACCAGATGGCACATGGTGGACTTTATTCTTGCAATTTTCCTTCATTCAACACATTTCTTCTCCTCCTAGACATTGCACACGGTGGACTTTCTTCTTGCAATTTTCTTTCATTCAACACATTCCTTCTCTTCCTAGATATTGCACTAGGACTCTTTGGAGCATCCCAGGGGTAGATTTGGATTGCCCTCTTATTTATTTGAGTGCAGATGGATTGTATTTTCTGTATCATGCCTTCTTTCATTTCAGTGCTTGAAATGTTGTTGGATAGTAACCGTGGATTTCCTTTTACTTCTATTCATTTCCCAACATGTCAAAAACCGTGCCAAGTAAATTTAGTAGCTATCGGTGGGTCCTTTCTTCTCAAACATTCTACGAAAATAGCACTAGGTGTGTATGGTGTTTTTCCGTGGACTATATTTTCAATATGCAATGATCATTTCCAATATGTGTTCTGGTCTTTCTTTCTTTAAGGCATGAACAGTTAGCTTCTAGATTCCGACATATATGATAATCCATGGTAGATCTTCATCACCAGAGGCTACTTATCATGCGTGGAAGATTTTAAATGTGGGATGACTCTTTCTAACCATTTTCTGACTTTAGACTTGAGGAAGGAGTCCTCTAGTATATGCGACTTTCTCTGAATAGGGTCCCATGAGCCATAATTTTATGACAGAAGACACCAAATGTCAAATTTGTTTTGAGGAAGTATGCCCATGAATTTGATAAGTGTGTTTCAATGACAAAAATGCACAAGTGTTGAAAAGCCAAAGTTGAAAGCAAGAATACTAGAGAGATAGTGATTCTAACTTGAATGAGAGAATTGAATATTAATTTATAGAAAATGAGAGACAATTTGAAGAATTAGAATGCATAAAATCAATGCATAATGGATGGAAAAGGAGGAAGCAAATTAGTAGGCAATTGGAAGCATAATTAGGGGAGAATTGAATAAGAAAATATAGAAGAAATCATGAAGCACCTTAATATTAATAGGGATATGAAGCACAATTAAGGCATATGGAAAATTAGGTGGGATTAGGAGGAATTAAATCAATTAATAAATCAATATTCCTCATAAAACAATAATTAGCATTTATGAAATTATAAAATCCCATAAATTAGAATTAGTCAATTAATTAATTAGAAATTAATTACTTGTGAAGACTTAGGATAAGAATGAATAAATATGATTTATTCATAAAGAATAGGGACAAGTATTAGGTTATTCATCCCAAGAGGATAAATTAGTGAATTATTGATCAAATTGAAGGTATTAATGTACAGTTGAATTGATTTTGATAATATTGATAGGATTAGGATAGGTTCGAGGCATTGATGAACTTTGACAATGTGCTCAAATAATGATGTTCAAAACTGATTCAATAGCATCAATAAACTTTGATGATGCCATAGGATTGAAATAGGAATAGGGAAACATCGATGAACTTTGACAATGTTCCCAAAATAATGATGAACAGAAATAGCATTGATGAACTTGGACAACGCTATTGAATTGATAATGATTGATTGATAATGATAACATTGATGAACTTGGACAGTGTTATCAAATAGGTGATAAAAGGGATACGAAGCATCGATGAAATTGGAAAATGCCCCTAGAATGATGACAAGATTGAATATTTTTAGAAGAGGGTTTGATCGATTTGAAAAGTAATTTAATTAGGCATCGATGGTCTTGGACAATGCCCTAGAATGGTTGGAATGAATCTAAATGATTCTGAAATGATTAGGAATAGAATAGAATATATTTGAATTTATTTAGGATGATTTGAAATGGTTTATGAATGATAGGATCTGTTTAGGATTGAATAGGATCGGGTTAGGGTAGATCGAAATCGATTAGGAAAATGATCAGTTTGACAAAGAGAATAGAAATATTAGTAAATAACTGAACAATTTTGTAATATTCAATTATCGATGAAAGACACAATGTTGTCATATAATAAAAATCATATGTGCAACATAGAGGAATAATTAGATCGCAAAACAATGTTTCAATTGTAATGCCAAAAATGTTAGAACATGTAGACTAGCAGGCTCATACCATTTTTGGGTGTCTACATTTTGCCCCTCTTTGATATAATGCGATTATGAGCGTTGTGTCAAAGTATCTTGAAGAAAATTGCATTAAAACATGCCCCAGTGATAATGGATACATAGGTGCCCCCTTGATAAATCGACCAAAAAATGCAAATGATAGGTCAATTTTGTTAATCCCTAAGTTTTGTTGATGATTAGTGACCAACACTTAGCCATTTACTTAGGCAGTTTTAGTTGGTTATCACTGTGGCCAAGCTAAATATTCAAGGCCGAGCAACATTGCTGAGAAAGTTTTTAGGTTGCCAAGTTACATCATGCCGAGCCGAGTAGAATATTAAGTGTCGAGCGATGGAGATGTTAAGTGCCGAGCAAAACAGTTTTTGCATACATGTCAGGATTGATTCAAACTTTGATGTGAAAAGTTTAGGATGAATTATATGAGATTTGGGCTGACATATGTACGCATTTATTATTTGTCTACTGAGTTAATTACGCATTTAATTATTTTATACTATGCATGGCATGGAGCCAATCAGAAAATCAGAATGCCTTGGGGGCATAAATAATAGATCTTGACCATTGATCTAGATCTCGCTGCAATTATCCGTAAAGACATATAAGATTGCTTTTAACCCTAGAAAAAGATACAAAGAGAGAGAGAGAGAGAGAGAGAGAGAGAGAGAGAGAGAGAGAGAGAGAGAGAGATACTGTGTGTGAGAGAAGGGTTGTTCATGAAAGATGAACAGTGAGTTATTTTGAGAAGAAGCCTAGATCAAGCAGAATAACAGAGCAGTGAAAAGTAGAGTAAAGACATCAGATTATGAGATCACATAAGGTATTGGAAAGAGCAGATCCATCATCAGCATCTGAGTGCATAATGAAGGATCACTAATTGAAAAATTCTAACAAGTGTATCAGGTGAAATCTCTTAACATAGTGGTTCTAGCAGACTATTTTAAATCTCTTAGCCGAGTGCTTACTTTACTGTAAGTTGAAATCCTTTGACAAGGTAGATTGTAATGATCTTTATTTCTTAAATGAACAGACCTTTAACCAGGTAGATTGTATTTTATAATCAAACTCTTGTATCCCTAACAGACACACTTTATTGTTGCAGTAGTAAAGATTTTTGTGGGTGTCATCCCCACCCCAGTTTTACCTATTTGGGTTTCTGGGTTACCAAAATTCTATTTTATGAGTTATATATTTCATGATGTGGATACTATCTGATGTTAGGTTAAATTCATATATGTATGAATGTGGATCAATTTGTTTTAAGTGATTAAGTTTTAAGATCTGATTCACCCCCCTTCTCAGTATCTTGCTTTCCCATTACTCTACTTCCAACAATTGGTATCAGAGCGCAGTTCACCTACAAAAGCTTTTATTCAGCTTGTGAGTACAGATCTTGAGATGGAGGTTTACAAGTTGGGTAAAGTCATTGAGAATCAGAAAATTGAGATTCAGCTAGCATTACATCAGCTTGAGATAGCAAGACAAGAATTGAAGAAATCATTGATAGCTAGGAAAGATTTGGCAAAACAAATGAATGATACTCATTACTAGGAAGATGACATTGCAAATCTATTTCAAAATGGAGATTCTACTGAGAGTGATGCAGCAATTATAGATCTACTGGAAAAGAACAATGTACTATGTGAAGAAGTCATAAACTTGAAAAGAGAACAAGAAATGCAGACAGTGAGACTATGTGAAGTAGTGGAACAAAATAAGAAAGATGAAGATGACAAAGCTATGGCAGAAGAAGATAAAAGAGTGATAACTGTCAGACTTGATGAAAGGACACATGATGTGCAAATGATGACAATCAATCAGGTTGACATGGAAAATCAATTGCTACTTGCAAATTAGGAGATTAGTAGGAAAGATATGGAAATGATGAATTTGAGATCTGAGAACAATCAATTGAAAGATGATTTGAGATCCGAGAAGGAACTGAATGAAAGGCTGAATAAACATAATGAAGATTTGACTCATTTTGAGAATCTGATGGAAGCATCAAGAAGACCAAAAGATTCTTCTAGATTAGGTCACACTAAACCAAAGATATCTACTGAGAAAGGAGAATCATCTAAGAATGGTGAAAGGAGGAATGCAAAGACAAAGCACAACGAGCCTGTTTTCCACCACTATGGAAAACCAGGTCATAACGAAAACATTTGTCAAAGAAAGAAAGGTAACTCCAATCCTAAACCTAATTTCAATGGTTACTTTTTTAATTGCATGAAATTTGGATAGAAAGCACATGAATGTTGGGCTGAAGCAAGTGATGCACCTCCCAAACCAAGATTTAATGGTTATTGTTACAAGTGTCAGAAACATGGTCATAAAGCACAAGACTGTAGATCCAATGCTAAACAAAAATGGACATCAAAGACACAAGCAAAATCACCTAGGAAAGGCAACACTTACAACTGGGATTATAACACAAGGAAGAGTTGTCATTACTGTGAAGAATATGGACATGCACCTGAAGATTTCTTAAAGACACATTTCAGAGGAAAATCTAAGAGTTGGATGAATGGAAGCCTAGTCTGTTTTAGTTGTTTGAAGATAGGTCACACTAAGAGAGAGCGAAGGACAAGAGTTACTGCTCCTACTGTTGAAGAAATAAGAGCATAGATGAAGTAGACATGGGTAATGAAAACATAGCCAAGCAATAGTGAAACCACTGAAGCCGAGGTCACCCAATCCAATGGATTAGGTGATCACACCATCTCTAACTAAGCAATAGAGGTATGTAAGGAACTGCATTTAAATTTAAAATCTTACATCAGTTCCTAACATATAAATGTGCCAAAGTTCATATCTGCATATGTTGAGATGCACCAGGACATGTTTGTGATAAGTGCCGAGAAGAGTTAACTGCACTATAGGTGCCGAGTTGGTTGGCTGAGTAAGTTGTGTGATGGTCGAGTATGGTAAGCTGAGTGGTATGCAACAACTGTCAGTCGGCCAATGACAGCTGGCTTGCACTAACCTAATGGGAAGAATATTTATTACTTACCTACTTTGACCTTTCAAGTCTATATAAGGACGAATAGTTTATTCTTCATTTTACCATGCAATTTTTGGAATTCATAGAGTGATCAAAGAAGTTGCAGAATTGATCTTAGTAAAGTTTATTTCAAAAAACTCGTTAGCATGTCGTCGGTAACCCTAAGTTGAACAGTGTGAAGTGTTACTTTCCAAGGTACCCTATTCTTCATTTTTGAACCCTAATTTCAGAGATTATGGCTACAAGTTCTTCTGCACTAGTCAAAGGAATGGAGGAGGAGCTGAAACAAATTAAACTAGTACGAAGTGATGCATGTGCACCTCCTAATGTTTGATTCATTCCTGAAAGTGCAATTTTAGGTGATCTAAACGGAGCCCTCTCATCTATCCCACCAAAGGTACTTATGATCCACGATGTTAGATCCTGTTACATGGTTAAGATTGGAAAAGTAGGTGATAGTGAATTGAGAAAATCCTACAACAAGTTATGTGTAAATGGAGTTCTGAAAGACGAATTCAAGCATTTAGCTGACAAAGGGTTAACTTGTACCCTAGATTTTCTGCCAGACTTCAAGGATGAATGGATCAAGGTTGTTCTAATCCAAGTTCATAATATGCATATGTGGCTGGAAAATAGACCAGTTAGGATCACTAAAGATATTTTTCATCGAGTAACTGGATATCCTGTTATCAGTGGAAAGTGAACAATGAGAGATAAAAGTAAAGAAGAGATAGAAGCTAACATTGCAGCTGTTTGGAACAATAGAGGTATGACTATCTCTACAATTGAAGATTTAGAGCTTGACTTTGGAGTGAGAGTGATTACACATAAGTTCTATCAGTCGAGCTGACTGGATAGTGTTCCCTGCACAGCTATGGACCAAGCATGGAAGATAGTCAAGAAGAATCACACCTACGACCTTGCCGAGCTGCAATTGACACAACTAGCCGAGAACTTACTATCGATAAGAAAAGCTAAAAGCTCATCATGTAAGTTTGGCTCTTTACTAGTTTGCATATTCTTCTATGTACAGAAGTCATTTCCTACACTGGGAAATATTGTTTGGAAGAAGGATAGACCTATTACTGTGCAGATTAGTGAATGTATTAAGCAATTAGGCAATAATTTTAATAGTATTGTGGGAAATTACTTTGTGGAATTCAAAAAGAGAATGAGGTTGAGGACTAGAATTCCTAGTTCACTTGTGGAAAATAACTATGAGGAGATATGTTTTCTAGTTGACACAAATTACACATACATTCAGGCTGTGACACCTAGGGTATCATGGCTGGAGCCAATTCCTTATGAAGTTAACATTGATGAAACATCAGCAGCTATCACAACACTCCTAAAAGAGGAGATTGATACAAAACCAAAGAGATTTGGAAATTATGATGAATCTAAGGCAAAGATATCCATGAATCTTAAGGCAGGAACCATGAAGAGAAAGAGGAAAAAGATTGTGAAAAATCTAAAAAAAATTGTTGGATTGCCGAGTGATGAGGAGCTAGAGGATGCACCTCTAGGCATATCTACTGGATAAGGAGATGATGTATCTGAAGAAGAAGAAGTAGAAGTTACTGAATATGAAGAAGAGATTATTGTTAAGGCAAAAGGAAAGAAACCAGCAGTAGCCAAGGTAACCAAGCCAAGTAAAGCAAAACCTAAAGTTACCCCTCCCATTGCCAATCGTCCAAGGACAAGGGAATCTACTGTTACATCTCCAACAGTGTAAAAAAATGTATATGCAAAGAAGAAGGTTGGAGAGAGTAGTTCTGGATCAAAGACTAAATTTGCAACAAAGGTTGTGCCGAGCCTACAGGTAAAGAGGCCTAGAAGGAAACTACATCTAGATCTAGAAAGTGATGAAGAAAAGACTGAAACTGATGAACCCAGAAACATACCAATAGCACCATTCAAGAGACCCACTGATATTAATTAGGTATGTGAGAATTTGAGAAATTCTTCAGGGTTATGTGGTTTTAACTTTATCAAATATGAGAAATTGAAGTTAGAAGATAAGCACAAATTTCAAGAAGCACTATTAGATATGATGTGCAATTTTAAGTTAACTCCTATAGAGATAGGAAACAATGTGTCGAGTGAGTTATATGAGTTTCTATCTAGAAAATGGGAATTTGCACTCACAACTGAGAGACATATTCGAGAAGGCACATTAGCTCAAGTCATTCCTGAGATGACTAAGAAATAGAGAGCAAAATTTATTGAGTATAAGCATAAATTCATACCTAAATAGAGAGGTTATGCTATTTTGAAAAATGATATTGAAATTGTAGTACAACAGAGTACTAGGATTTGGAAGGAAATCTTTGGATTGATTGCTCCAAAAGAGAAGAAGACTGATGAAGGAACATCTAAGCCTGACAAGACTGGAGTAGAACCAAAAGAACAAATAGAGACAGTAAACACTGTTGATCTAACAATAGATAGTCCAATTGATGTGACAATTGATGACTCTAGCAATTTTGATGCCGAGGGATAGGATGAGCCGAGAGACACAACTATAGAATCACCTATTAAGGATACTAAGGCTGAAGGAGAGAAGAGTACAGAGGAAGATGAAGAGAGAACTAAAAAGGAACCTAAGGATAAAGATGCACAAAAAGAAGCAGAAAAGGAGGAATATATGAACAAGAGGTAATTACACTTAATTAACCTATTTTAGAGGTTGTGAAAATAGTCTTAAATAGTGGTGAGGAGATGAGGGATACTGACAATGAACCTAAAGAACAAGAGGTAGTAAAATTGTTAGTTGGTTTACCACACTGACATCATCTACTCCCACTGGACTCAAAATAGGAGGTACGCCTGATCAACAAGAAATTTTGACTGAATTAAAAGATGCAATGGTGACTACTACTCATACATGAAAAGGTATTGAGGAAACAAAGCTGATCTATAGCTCACCAGAACTTAAGAGGAGGAAAATCATGAGGAAGAAGTCTCCCACTCCTAATGTCACATTAGATGAAGTTATTGTGATTCCACCATGGGATCCCAATGTTTTATCTTATGAATAGATTGACTCTTAAAGAGTTACTCAAGAGGAAGAAAAGACAGGAGGAAATGAAAAGAGAGCAGAAGCAAAAACAGGTGTTAAATGACATCAAGGATATATTTGTAAAAGCTTTTGATATGGAAGATGACAATTCTCAAGCCCCTATTCTTGAACAATTAGTTCATATTGTGCAAAAGGTGAATGATGAGAATGATGATAACATTGAATCTAATGAAAATTTGTTGCAATGGTCTGAGAGGAAATTTGAGAATAAAGTACTAGCAAAAATCTGAGGAGAGATTGCGGTAAAGCAGGTTGAACTTTCTTCTCTTGTAGAAATTTTGGAGGAATTTGCAACTAATGTTTATTCTTTGTATAAGAAGCTATGTGATGTTGAATTATTCACAAAGGATAATCTACATGCCATAGAGAAATTGAAATTACACTTAAAGTCAACTAGAAGTTCACTGAGTATGGATGCTAGCACTAGCTCCTTACATTTTAACAGATTAACTTGTGCAAAAAGGAGGATAGCTGAGCTCATGGCTGAAGATGGCCAGATAAGGACCAAATTGATTACTATCTAGACAAACCTGATACCTCATCTGGAGGTAATTCAGAAAGAAATTTCATCTGCAAAAGAATTGGTTAAGAGAAATTCGCATCTCTCCACTGCAAAAAGTTTAGTAAGTCTAGCTGTCGAGCTAGAAGTCAAATTAGAGGTTATGAAGTTTGTTAAGGATAGTTGGGACACTGCATTTGTGTCCACCTTACAACTTCATAAATAGTCTTTGGATAAGTATAACTTGACCCCACCTACAATTAGTGACAAAAAAAAGGGGGAATCTGATAGGACTGATAGGGATACAACATAAGAAGTTCAGTACAGGTATCAATGTAAATATTTTTTTCAAGGCATGTAAATTTTTGTATATAGTATGGTGTACATTCCTAGGGGGAGTAAATTGTGTACTTAGGCAACATTTTGGATGGAATGAATTGGAAGAAATGATAAGCGTGTTTTTTCCACTAATATCAAAGGTGGATATTGTTAATCCCCAAGTTTTGTTGATGATTAGTGACCAACACTTAGTCATTTACTTAGGCAGTTTTAGTTGGTTATCACTGTGGCCAAGCTAAACATTCAAGGTTGACCATCATTTCTGAGAAATTTTTTAGGTTTCTGAGTTACATCATGCCAAGCCGAGTAGAATATTAAGTGTCGAGTGATAGAGATGTTAAGTGCTGAGAAGAACAGTTTTTGAATACATGCCAGGATTGATTCAAACTTTGATGTGAAAGGTTTAGGCCAACTTGTATGAGATTTGGGTCGACATATGTACACATTTATTATTTTTCTACTGAGGTAATTATGCATTTAATTGTTTTATACTATGCATGGCATGGAGCCAATCAAAAAATTAGAATGCCTTGGGGGCATAAATAATAGATCTTGATCATTGATCTAGATCTCGTTGCCAGATCTGTAAAGACATATAAGATTGATTCTAACCCTAGAAAAAGATACAGAGAGAGAGAGAGAGAGAGAGAGAGAGAGAGAGAGAGAGAGAGAGAGAGAGATATTGTGTGTGAGAGAAGGGTTGTTGTTCATGAAAGATGAATAGTGAGTTATTTTGAGAAGAAGCCTAGATCAAGCCGAATGACAGAGCAGTGAAAAGCAGAGTAAAGACATGTCAGATTGTGAGATCACAAAAGGTATTGGAAAGAGAAAATCCGTCATTAGCATCTGAGTGCATAATGAAGGATCACTACTTGAAACATTCTAACAATTGTATCAGGTGAAATCTCTTAACATAGTGGTTCTAGCAGACCGTTTTAAATCTCTTAGCTGAGTGCTTACTTTACTGTAAGTTGAAATCCTTTGACAAGGTAGATTGTAATGATCTTTAGTTCTTAACTGAACAAACCTTTAACCAGGTAGATTGCATTTTGTAATCAAACTCTTATAGCCCTAACAGGCACACTTTATTGCTGCAATAATGAAGATTTTTGTGGGTGTCATCCCCACCCCAGTTTTACCTATTTGGGTTTCTGGGTTACCAAAATTTTGTGTTATGAGTTATATATTTCATGTTGTGGATACTATTTGATGTTAGGTTAAATTCATATATGTA
>MU226765.1:2685905-2712357 GCA_018584345.1 Thuja plicata
TAGTAACTTCTTCAATTCTGCTTCTACTAGTAGAGCTATTTGGGGATGCATTTTCCTTAATTTCTGTTTGACTAGTTTCACACATGGCTTCAAAGGGAGGTTTTGAAGAACTAATTTAGGATCCAGAATAGGCATATCAGCATAGGACCAGGAAAAATCAATTTGTCACTCAAGAAAGAATCTGACAAATTCATCCTTCTCTTCATGTGATAGTGATGTTGCAAAGTGTATGATTTTGGGGTTGTTCGACATTCCCAAGTTGATTTCCTCGGTCATTTAAATTAGAACTATTGACTTATCCTTGAGAGGGGTTATGTCCAATCTTCCATCCTTGGGTGCCTCAAAGAGGTTTTCACCCTCGGATACATCCTTTATTTTTACTTTTGTATAGTCAACTGGCACCTTTCAGTTTTCACCAGATGACCTATGCTTTTCATTTTTTCCTTTTTTAATTTTATCATTTTCATTTTTGTGACTAGAAGATGGAGTTGACTCCCCAAAATATGTTGTAGCAACAAGGTCAATAGAGAACCCTTCTTTATGATCACCAGATGGCATGCCTTCTCAGAGCTCAAAGAAATTTTCTATTGCTTCATCATTTTTGAAGTAATCTAATCTCGACGATCCTTGTTCATCCCAATCAATAAGTTTAGGGTAAACTAGGGGGATGTCATTGTCGGTAGTGAAAATTTTGTCAAAGCCATGTGTAAGAGAAAAGATGTAAAGATCAGTTTCATCAGAGACAGAGGCTTTGTGTATAGAAGGTTCTGGACTAGGGTCCCAGAAAATAGTAGCGCAGGGGGTAGGATAGGTTATTGGAGGAGGTATCGCATTAACATGTTTATCTTCAATTGGTGGGTCATTAGATTCAGGGAAGATGTGGTCGACCTCATAAGAACTAGAGAAATATGATGTCCATTCCCACTCATTGGAATTGGTAGTTTCAGAATAGGGAACCTCAAATGCCTTGTCATAATTCAAAATATCCACATTTTTATATGAGGCCATTTTAGAATTCAAAGAGCCAATTCGCAATGGTTTAAATCCAATTCCCAAATGAGGATGATGACCTTTTTCAGCAAGAGGTTCAACAATCCCTTTGTTTTGTGCTTTGAGACCACTGTGGCCATCATAGCCTTTTTTGCATTATAGTGAAGCCTGGTCCATATATTTCAACATGTATCTCACTAGGTTCTTGTTCTTGTTTTTGTTTATCCTTGAAAATCTGGCTAGATGCATTGTCATACACATGTCCCCCATGAAAACCTCCCCAACTAGTGAATTTTGGCAAGGGCATAGCTTGGAGGGTGGTCTTTGGTGGTTCTCTTTGCAATAATTTTGGTTTTCCATAGGACTTAGGGGAGAGAGGAAGCTTCCCAGTGTGAAATGCTTGGGCCATTGTATAGTCTCCGCACCCTTTATCTTCAATTGTCATTTTTCCTTTGACCATTTTGGTGAGGTTAGCTGCGTCAACATACTTGGAAGAATTGGTTGGGGTAGCTTTGCTATTTGTAGGTACCTGTTGTGCAGGACCTTCTTTCAAATCAACACAGAATTGGAAATGATTAGGATCACCTGGGATAGTGATCTTAGCTCTTTTGTGGAATAATTTCACACATTGGTGATATATGGAGGGAAATTCCTTCATGGCATGGATCCATGGGCGTCCTAAGATCAATGAGATCTTGCAATTTATGTTTTAATTGATAAAAAGAATTGGTTATATGTCCTTTGGTCCGATGATAATCACAAAATTTATTGTCATCCCACCAAGGGGGTTTAATTGGTGGTTCATCTTGGATCTCAGGTAATTGAATATAATTTTTTTGAAGCAATTATTGTAACACAGAATGAAGCGGTTCACCCAACAGTGTGAACTGTCTTGGAGGTCCATCTCTATTTCTCAGCGGTCGACATTGTGGATTTTTTTGCGGATTATTATTTACTTGCACTTGAGGTTATGCAGGAAGTGGTTCTTGAGTCACCATTTGTGTATTCATAATGGTAGGTCCTTTGAGAGTGACCTTTGGTTGTGTTGCATTGACCATTCATGCATCAACAATGCCATCATTTGTGACATTTTTGTTTCGATACCAAAATTTCATCTTGTCACTTGAAGTGCTTGCATTATGATTATCTTTGTTGATTTTAAGAACTCCTTTCTAAATAAGAGCATCTTCAATATAATTTCCTTTGTTCATGAGCTTTTTAATAGTGCTTGGGTGTTTCATCTTTAGCTCATACATCATTTTTGGTACAAGATTTTGAATAAATAAGCATATTTTTTGTTCTTCTAGAACATCAAAAGGACATTAACTAACCAAATTTCTCTATTTTAATGGAAAAGTTATAAGTGATTCACCAAATTTTTTTTTAGCTATATACAAGTTAGTCAACATAACCTTGCTTGATATATTAAACGCAAAGTGAGAGATGAATTTATATACCAATTCTTTCCATGACCTTATATTGCCTGGTAACTTAGAATACCATTCCATTGCTTGTCCTCCAAGACTTCTGGGAAAGAGTCTCATGAGGTATGTGCCATCATGGTGAACTTCAATTCAAGAAGTATAAAAATCCCTAACATGATCAATTGGATTATCTTTTCCTTTGTACTTTTCAAATTTGGGTACTTCAAAATTCTTTGTAAAAGGAGGCATGTAAATACTCTCATCAAACAGATTAGGACATAGATCTCATTCTGTATAAAGTGTCTTCTTTTCCTTGAATTGTATTTCATTCAGTTGTTTTTGCAAGCATTGGATATGTTGAATCATGTCATCATTCTGTGAAGACTACATAGATTTTCCACGTGTATCAGATTGATGTCTTTGTTTATGAGCGATCGAGCACTGATTATATTCTGAGGTCTCTGATTCTGATGATTTAGATGAGATGTACTGGAGTGGCACCATTTTTCGTCTGACATGTTGTTGAGGATCTTCCACGTGTTGATGGTCATTGGTAGAAGACTATATTGTTGGCCTTGTGTCTCATAGTATGGTTGAGAAACTTGTTGTTGACACCTTGGTGCATACTATTGTTGTTGAGATTGCACCATATGTTGTCTTTGTTTCGAAACATTTTGTTATTGTGAAACATATTGTTGTCGTTGCGTAAGATACTATTGTTGAACATGTTGTTGTTGTTTCTATTGTTGTTGTTGAACATGTTGTTGAGCATATTGTTGTTGTAGAGCATGTTGTTGTTGTTGTAAATATTGTTGGATATATTGATGTTTTTTTGGGTGCACTTGTTTCACCTTTGGACCTTGCACATGTTGTTTAGTAGGATGAGATTATTTACCCACCTATATTGTTTGTTGTTTCACGTTATGCTCTTGTTGAAATTTGAGTGGTGCAAGTATCCCGCCAAGACTTGAAGTCTTACATTTTGATGTTTTTACTTGAGACACCATATTAACTTGTGCTACATATGGTTGTTGCACAGGTTGTGCTATATCCATAGTTGGTTCTTGTTGAGCCACTTGGGCTTGTTGCACTTATTGCGTTACATGTTTTTGTTGAGCTTGTTGTGCCACGTGTTTGTTGAGCTTGTTGTGTCACATGTGTTTATTGAGATTTTTGTGTCACATGTGTTTGTTGAGTTACCTTAGGTGGAATTGGTGAAATATCAATGAAACTCTTCTTCTTTTGATCTAGTGATGTACTTGGAATATTTTTAGTAGTCACACAAGATGTATCAAACCTGGGTACCCTTGGTGGTTTGTTGAATGGTCCTTTGGATATTGTTGCATTTGAAGCACTTCCTTATATTGTTGCATGTGTTACCAAATTAGGACCACTTTTTGTGTTTCTTCAAAAGGGGGTACATTTGGCATTCCCCAAGGAAATGTGAACGTCTCTTTTTTTTCTGCGGGTTTTCTTAATGGGCAAGCGATTCTTAAAATAAATCCTCATTATCCTTTGAGGATATCTCTTGGGGACTTTTGTAGTATCCACCCTCTTTGAAGGAGTGGGTACTACCTCTTGAAATAAAGGATTATCCAATGGTATATACTTTTCCTTTTGAGCAATATTGACAGTTCAATCATTTTGTTGTCTTTTTTGGGTCACTACCATAGTTGACTCATCGAAGGCTTGTTCTCTTTTTTCTCTATCTCGAATCACTAAGGCTTGGTTCTCTTCCAAAGTAGAATGTGTAAGATTTTTATATTCCAAGAATAATTGAGGATTTGTCCTTCACATTACTTTGATGTATCATTTCAGATCTTGAGTAGTGCCAAAACTTGGGGAAGTGTTTGAATGATATCTCATGTTGCATAGATCATTGTTCAAGGTTATATCAGGGATCATCTATGTGGTGATAGGTCCTTGAGAAAATGTAACATGTCTTGGGTCATGAAATTTTTGGTGCACTTCTTCTAGTGATTGCATGTTAATTAGGTTAGTTTGGCTCGGAAATGCAACACCTTGTCTTGGATTGAAAGGTGGTTGAGATTTTGGTTGTGATGTAAACAAAGGTAGATAAGAATCTTGTTTCCTTTTGGACGCTTGAGGCCTTGTGAAAACTAGCATGACTACTATATGCAAATGCAAGGTTTTTTTGGATTTTTGGAAATGCAACTTTTTGAAATGCAAGGAGCTTATGCAAAATGCAACCTAAGGCTTATGCAATAATTTTTTTGGTTTTTTGGACTTTGACAAAAAATCTTTGGAAAGGAGACAAACCTAAGATCATAACCTTATGAGGTTGAATAAAAATATTGACTTGAAAAAGGGGATTAATGGACAAGGGACAATTTTGATAAAAGGAATTAGGTCAAATCCATCATGACAAAGGTGGAATGTGACCAATTGATAGGGGTGAAATTTGGGAAAAAGGAGAACAAGTCAAAATCCCATTTTTTAGTGTCATAAAGAAATGTTCTATGATTTGGATACTTTCTAGGATTTTTTGCAAAGCTTTTAGAGAGGATCTAAGATGAGCTATGTATGTAAGAGGGCTATGATTAGCACCTAAGAAAGATGGACTATAATGAGGATTATGATGAGGCCTAAAATGCAAGAGAGTTTTTGAAATGCAAATGCAAGGAGATTAGGACATGAATATGCAAGATGAAGAATATCAAGCATGCCAAGAGGTTCCAACTAAAAATTTCAAGGTTCCTTATGTTTACAAAAGACAAGGTGTTTTTGACCATTTGATTGTTTTGAAGATGATCTGGAAAAAGTATTCTTAAGAAGAGTGTTTTTTAGATTTTGTCATTTTTATTAAATCTTGAAATACTCACGCAAGACACATCATTGAGAATGGTTGTTGTAAAAAGGAACAAACACACGACATCCTAGGTGAGCCAGGGCAATATCTATTGAATTCCTACTTGAACCAAAGTTCAACCATGCCTACTGATAGCGGACAACTTAGAATATTGGAGGCACGGGCTCCTCCTTATAGTGCACTCACTTCTCAGGCACACCAAGCTTCGAATCCCAAGGGTAATCCCTTCCCAAGGGACCATTGTCTCTACTAAGAGCCATGAAAGTGTGTGATGTCTTAGTCAGTCTCTGACCTTCCATGCTAGCAGATAGAGGATTTTTGGATACTACAACAAGGTTTTTAATTAGGGGATTTGTTCAGGTGGTTATACGTGTGGTATATTAGCTCAATTATGGAGGCCTCCCAGCCTATAGAAGTTGCATTATGTAGGTTTTTACGCACCAAAAGGGTGGTGAGGGAGATCTTCTTCCCAGTATAACATATTCAACACCTGTTCACTATGAGATTAATCACAATGACATCTTTTATATACTGGTTCAGAAGGGCTTGGATTTATCCTATTATCGGTTGGGAAATCCACTCTCACTAGCTCTGTTAAAGCTCTTGGGAGGTAGCCACACTAAATGATTTGCATGGATTTGTCTTTCACCCAAGATCCAGGGAGCTGAGGGGAGAGGGTACATCCATGAAATTCCTTGGGTTTACAAAACTAGAAGACACTTCAGACACATAAACAAAATGATTCTTTTTAAGCACCAAGCTGAAGTGTTTTGTAATTACTAAAAGAAGACATGAAAGTTTTGGAAGACACACAAGGTCTTTGACAAGCGTCCTACATCAAACTCATTAGTATTTTTATGATTCATTATTTATCCCATGATTTCCAAAACGCTACACAGATCATCAGTAACACAGAAATCTAGCATACCAAGTACAGAAACAGATTTAGGAATGAAGAAAATAAAAAATTTACATGAAAAACCAACTACACAGAACTCTTCTAGAACTTGAAAAATGCATAAAAACAAAAAAATGTAATTAGTTAGGCATGTTTTACGTCAGGTTCACCAAATGTAAGACCAGAAAAAGGTAGAAAAAGCATATCTAGGTAACCACAAAACCCTAAACAATATGCAAACCCATCTAATCTAACATTATAGACATTGAAATGGGAATTCACAAACAATATGCAAAAAACACATAAAAAATCCCTTTAAGTGATGCTCAAATGCACTCCTTTCTTCTCCATAGAGTAGATTATGTTTCTCTTTGTCAATGACAAAAATGCACAAGTGTTGAAAGCCCAAAGTTGAAAGTAAGAATACTAGGAGATAGTGGTTCTAACCTGAATGAGAGAATTGAATCTCAATTTATAGAAAATGAGAGAGAATTTGAAGAATTATAATGCATAAAAATAATGCATAATGGAGGGAAAAGGAGGAAGCAAATTAGTAGGAAATTGGAAGCATAATTAGGGGAGAATTGAATAAGGAAACATGGAAGAAATCATGAAGCACCTTAATAGGGATATGAAGCACAATTAATGGATATGACAAATTAGGTGGGATTAGGAGGAATTAAATCAATTAATAAATCAATATTCCTCATAAAATAATAATTAGCATTTATGAAATTATAAAATCCCATAAATTAGAATTAGCCAATTAATTAATTGTGAAGACTTAGGATAAGAATGAATAAATATGATTTATCCATAAAGAATAGGGATAAGTCTTAGGTTATTCATCCCAAGAGGATAAATTAGTGAATTATTGATCAAATGTATTAATGTGCAATTGAATTGATTTTGATAATATTGATAGTATTAGGGTAGGTTTGAGGCATTGATGAACTTTGAAAATGCACTCAATTAATGATATTAAAAACTGATTGAATAGCATCAATAAACTTTGATCATTCCATAGGATTTAAATAGGAATAGGGAAACATAGATGAACTTGGACAATATTCCTGAAATAATGATGATCATAAATAACATTGATGAACTTGGACAACACTATTGAATTGATAATGATAGATTGATAACGATAACATCGATGAACTTGGACAATGTTATCAAATAGATGATAAAAGAGATATGAAGCATCAATGAACTTGGACAATGCCCCTAGAATGATGACAATATTGAATAGATTTAGAAGAGGGATTGATCAATTTGAAAAGTGATTTAATTAGGCATCAATGATCTTGGACAATGCCCCAAAATGGTTGGAATGATTCTAAACAATTCTGAAATGATTAAGAAAAGAATAGAATAGATTTTGAATTGATTTAGGATGATTTGAAATGTTTTAGGAATGATAGGATCAATTTAGGATAAAATAGGATCAGTTTAGGGTTGATCAGAATCGATTAGGAAAATGATCAGTCTGACGAAGAGAATAGAAATATTAGTAAATAATTGAACAATTTTGTAATATTCAATTATTGACGAAAGATAAAATATTGTCATATAATAAAGATCATATGCGCAACATAGAGGAATAAAAAGATCACAAAAAAATGTTTCAATTGTAATGCCAAAAATGTTAAAACACATAGACTAGTAGGCTTGAACCATTTTTGGGTGTCTATAGATACATGAAGTGTATCCCATTACATTTTTCTCATAGTGAAGTAGTGATTCTCTTTGTGCTTCAAATTGTCATTTTCAAACCAAGAAAGTCTTAATTGATTGCTGGGATTTTTCTGGCATTAGCGAATGGTTTGTTCACTCTCAAGATTGTTTAAAAGATGCATTGGGCTTTACATATGATGCTCTTTCCTTCCTTTCTTTGATATTTAGGTAATGTTTTTGGCGAATCAAGCATATCTGCAAATCATCGGAGTTGAGTTTACAATCTTAGGTCCACTGATAGGTACATGGTGAATTGCCAGCAATTACTTAGGGTACCATATAGGATATGTCAACACCTTGAATATCCCTTTATGAGTTTGGAATTATGAGGGCTTGGGTATTTGCAAAATAATCCAAATCAGATCCTTAGAGAGGTAACATGCACACATAGAGATATGACCTCATGGCAGAATTTTATGTTTTATCAAACTTACTTCTCTCTAATCAATTATTAGCCCCATTTTATCATTTCTTCATACTTTCTTAAGCAATCCTTGCACCTTCATTTTTTTATGACCATGTATGCTTCAATAGTGTACTTTTCTTTCATCCTTACTACATTCCAAGAAGAAAAATGATAAGGTTTTATGAGGGTTTCCCCATTTGGGTGCATGTAATTCATTTCAAATATTTTCCTTATACCTTCTGACTTTATTTGAAGCTTCCAAAAATCAACCTCAAGATAAATTTTTCCTAGCAGAAGTAGTGTTGTCGGGATGGTGTAGCTTATATGAGACAAATCAACATTCTGAGTTACAATGTCAAGAATTTCAAAGGGCTGCTGATATTTTTAAAGGGGAACTAAGAAATAATATTTCACCTAGAAATCCTTCACCTATGGGGTATGAACTAGTACATTCACCAATATATGATTAGGTGTTGGTATTTGATTATTTCAGGTTTCCTCCTCTCGATTCAGAAGATAACATGCCAATGCAAACTAATAGAAAATTCCCACATGCATCATAAAATGGTCCTATGGAGGCACTCATGTATAAATTTCCACCTAGAAATCAACCTCCACATGTATCTCCAAATGAACCACTGCATGAGGATGGGTTTTTTTTTCCTCCATTGTATAACAATGTCCTAATGGAATTCTGAGATTGCTACTATGAGCTACTGAGACAATAAAGTTTTCATTGAAGTTTGGTGACTAATTGAAGTGGTTTAGGGCTTTCTTGTTCTCTTATTCCCTCATTTTAGATTATTTTATTAGATGAAGTGTTTTGATATTAATGGAGAATGTGATGGTGTTTTGATGAATTCCTTGGTTCATACTTTTGACAACTTACTAAATATTGTAAGTCATTGTGTAAAGTTAGCATAAACCCCATTTCTATGTATGATTAAATTCTATCATCCAATGTATATTTTTCATTTTGATGGTGTTTGTAGTGGCATAAAAATTATTCGCATGACCCCTTGAAGATTGCATCGGTTCTCGCGTTGTTGTAGTTTAACTTGGCGAAGAAGAGCTTGGTTATTCAGAATTTTTCCACCAAAATAGTATTCATAGTTATCATTACTCTTAGGATTAGATTAGAATTTATAAACCCTTTCTCCTTTACTTTCTTCATATTCCTGAAAAACCCAAAAATTGTTTCATTGCAAAATCTATCGATTATCCCCATCTGGTATGATCTGAAATCTATTTCAAGTTTGCAAACATAAGGCCCATCGTGGTAAATAGAAAATCACATCAACCATAGAGCTTATCCATGGTTAATAAATAACATTAAAAGAACCTTGGAACCTATTGTGTGATCTTTCACAATCTTAGCACACTAACAATTTTGGTCAAGAGAGGATAAGATATCTTGATATTTTTTTCTACTGCTTGGTGAGTCATAAAATGCACATCAACAGAAACTAGCACTAGAAGGAGGGCTTGTCACACAAGAATTGAAAGGTTACACATAATGAACCATGGTGGTACTTCTGCATAGAGACATTGTACCTTTCCAACAGCCAAATCTCATATTTGAAGATGACCCTGAAGAAATCATCGTAGGATTCAACTCTCTCGCTTGGAAAGTTAAGAGAAGTGCAACTGAGTACATGTGAGTGATATTTTTGTTGGAATAAGAAGAAGAAGAAGAAAAATCTCAAAAAATAAGGAAACTATTCATATAACATTGATCATTCAAAGGAACCAACAAC
Organism: Thuja plicata; assembly: GCA_018584345.1. Lineage (NCBI taxonomy): Eukaryota > Viridiplantae > Streptophyta > Pinopsida > Cupressales > Cupressaceae > Thuja > Thuja plicata. Next base: position 2,695,951 of record MU226765.1, read on the forward strand.
TTCTATCACCTATCAGACAAAATTATGAAGTACTTCACATACTGGAGCATATTAATTCATTCTCGCCTAAGGTACATTGAAGAATTTTGAGATCCACTATGGGAGGAAAAGAAATACAAGAAATAAATTTTGATCCAAATCCTAGGAAAAATAAGAAAGAAGCATCAACAGGTCTAGATTCACCGAGTGTATCTGATATTACAAGATTATTTCAAACTCCACCTTCACAATGTCGAGCGCAAGGAACCACTCATGCGCAACAAGGATTGAAAAAATTCAACAAGGAGCTAAAAAAATTTAACAATCAACAAATAAATTATCTGTCACATCAAGGGAATAATCAAGGATATCAAGAAAACCTTTGGCTCAACAATAAAATTATCAAGGATACAATCAGGGATATCATGACAATAATCCTGGTTATCTAAAACACAATCAAGGTTATCAAAGAGAACAATTTCAGTTACCAAAAAAAAAACCAAGGACACCAAAGAAGGCCATGGAACAAAAATATTAACAACGGTCGTGCACCCTCACCATTATATAATCCACAAGCTTCCAAAAATCAACTTGTAGATAAAGTTTTCATAGCGAAAGCACCATTGTCTGGATGGTGTAGGTTACATGAGACAAATCAACATTGTGAGTTACAATGTCATGAATTTTAAAGGGTTGCTGATATTTTTAAAGGAGAAGTAAGAAACACTAATACACCTAAAAATCCTCCACCTATGAGGTATGAAATGGTCCCTTCACCAAGATACGATCTGGTGTTGTTCTTTGATGATTTCAAATTTTCCTTCTCCTAATTCACAAGATGACATGTCAGTGCAGACTACTTGAAGTGTTTTAGTTATTTCTTGTCCTCTTATTCCCTCATTTCATATTAGTTTTTTTTAGTGCTTTCTTGTTCTCTTATTCCCTCATAGCCAAATGTCTTCATTTTCATTCTTCTATAGGTTTGTTGAACAGTCACATGTGACTCTTTTAGTGGCTTGGTCATAATAGCATTAGTAGATTGACTTTGTTTTAGTGTTGAACACCTAGTGACTATTAGAGGTGTGACTTCTTCAACTCCAACCTCAACTGTCTTTCCTTAAATAGAATCAGATGTTCCTACCTTCTCACTTACTATTTTCTTCCTAAGTTTATTCATCATGAGGTAGTCAAGCTTAGAGGGTCCAAGAATGAATTGTCCAAACTTGTAGCCAAAAACAAGAACAACACAACAGAAACATAACAACATAGGATATAGAAACTTGTATAAATTCATATTCATTTTCAGATTCAATTACATGCAACATGTTGGGTTGTAAGGCCTTCCTGGGTACAACTAAATACAATGAAATCACACTAAGATATAACACCAAGATCTTCTGCAAGCATTAGGCCATTTACCTTCTGCCAAGACACAACAACTCACTACAATAAGATCTACCACTGAGATCTTCTGCAAGTTTCATATCACCTCCTTAACTAGCCCAGATCTGTGACACACCACATAACAATCTGGTAGGAGCACCAAGACAGAATCTAAACTTGTACTCCCAAGCCACCAAACGATCTTCTTCCTCCTAAGCTAACATGACACTAGCTCTTCCAATTTCCTTCCACTATCTCAGATCTATAGATATTACATCAAATTTTTTCACCCATATGATCTATTCTACCTCCAACATTCTACCCAAACCTCTTTATTTATACAATTTTTCCACAAGTTGGCATTACAAAAGAAATAAATCACAAACACAAGTTGGCATCAAGAACACAACACCCAATGTGTTATCCACTAGATTTAGGTCCACACAATCTCCAAAGAGAGATACCACATAAATGTCACAATCAAAATTAAATGCATAAGTTAGCCAGTAAGTCAACCAATAGATCCAAGCAATAAAACTCATTCGGTAAAATAGACCATTGAGAAACAAACACCCACTCGATGAAACTACCTAGCAACAACAATAGACATTGATACCCGTTGGTGACACCAAACCACTGCTAGCAATTGAGTCATGTCACTGAAGAAGAACCAACAAAAGTAACTGAGCCTTTCAGTGAGCCAATGCCTCCAACTGAGAACCCGCCAAAGTTACCGAGCAGCCTTCAACAGAGACTGAGTAACTAGCCACCGAACCAAAAATAGTGACTGAGCAACCTTCAACCTAGTACTCAAACTGAGAACTCCATCCTTCAACTGAGATCCAGAGAAACCAAAAATTTGACAGCCACAAATTTGTCAAGAACCTCATATGCCCCTGCATCAAATACCTATGGTAACAAAAGAAGTGTGTCCCACACTTAGACTCTAGAAGAAAATCATGAATCCACCACCTCATCTTAACCATCGGTCTCCACACCCTCAAGGTTAAGAACTACAACTTCCACACTAGCACATCCAACCAAACCAAGTCAGTCTGCAACTCTCCTATATCTCCATCAACAATAGTAACCTCATTAAAGCACTTTAGCTTATCAAAAAGTAGCATATCAAGATGTCCACCATCTTCACCAGTCACATCCACAACCTCATACCAATCAGAAAAATAATCAGAAAAATAATCAGCATCAATGCCCTTAGACAAAGATAACTCTTCCTCCTCATCAGTAACCTCATCATCAACAAAAAGATGCTCTACAATTTCCATATCAGGTCCATCCATCTGAGTATGAAACCCAATGACCTCTGCAACAACAACATCAACTTGCTCCTTCCTCCTCTGAACAAGTCTTTGCACCCTCCAAACAATCCTCGGTCTAATTGGAAAATGCCAATAGACATTACACACACTCAGTTCTGCCCCCTGATCAGTTAACTACTCAACCTTCTACAAAGTCTCCACATGATCTTCTCCTCTAATATGTGAAACTTCTTCATCAAAAAAGCTATCATATCCTCTACCCAAAGTTCAATAATAGCAACATATCTAGGGTTACTAAGCTCAACAAAAGTAGGCCTAATCTCTTCCAATACCTCAGTCTTCAGCTTCTTCATCTCACCACGAATCTCAACTGATAGATCCTCAACAATCCAATCAACCATCCCAGAGTCCAATCTTCTCGGAGGCATCTCCCAAGATCTTAAAAAACCCTTTGTAACAAATCCAATTCTGACTACCTTGTGACAACCTCCAAGTTGTTGTAAGTGTGATCCACCATCATCCACCTCATGAACAACTAGTCCATGGCTCACAATTTGAGGAATACAGACCTGCAACCAATCTGGTAGGAACACCAAGATAGAATATAAACTTGTTCTCGTAAGCCACCAAGAAATATTCTTGCGTCCTAATCCAACATGCCAATAGCTCTTCCAGTTTCCTTCCACTATCTCAGATCTGCAGATCTTAATCTAATCTACCTCCAACATTCTACCCAACCCTCTTTATTTATAAAAATTTTCCACAAGTCAGCATTACAAAATAAATAAATCACAAACACAAGTCAACATAAAGAACACAATACCCAATGTGTTATCCACCAGACCATCGAGAAATAGACACCCACTTGGTGAAACTACTAAGCAACAACAATAGACACCGAGACCCATTGGTGACATCGAGCCACTGCCAGTAACTAAGTCACATTGATGAAGAAGAACTAACACAAGTAACCAAGACCATCGGTGAGACAATACCTCTAATCGAGCACCTGCCATAGTTACTGAGCAGGCTTTAACCGAGACCTAGTAACCAGCCACCGAACTAACAATAGTAACCGAGCAACCTTCAACTAAGTACTCCAACTGAGAACTCGATCCTTCAACCGATTTCTAGAGAAACCAAAAATATGATAGCCACATATTATTCAAGAACCTTAGATGCCCTTGCATCACATCATCTCTTATGTTATGTCACTCATATTGGCTAGATTGTCAACTTGTTTCCTTAATTTTCTTTATCAGTGCCTTCATTTCACGGTGAATTTTCAATGATGACTCCTCATATCTTCCAAATCTAGGTATAGAAGTATCAATAGGTTTTGAAAAAAGTACATCAGCATGTAAAGTAACTAAGGTACCATCTACTTCATAACACATAGCTGGTACCCAAGAATTTCTAGACTAAACTGCCTACAACATACATGTATATGTATCTACTAAAAAGAAAATACCATTCTTGTAATTTTCAACTATATTATTTGGGATTCTCTCTCTTAAGTGCATTTTTCCTTGAAATTTTTTGCAGTATCCCCATATGACAGTATTGAAATTGTCTCCTAATTCCCTAATGCATTACTTAATTTGCATAACTACCAGTTGATCTTTTAACCATGTAATATGACCTATTCCAGGAAATTAATTTTGCAAATAGAAGAACATACCTACCAGGATTGAACCATATTTGAATGATTTAATTTTTTATTTCTTTATCTTCTCCATGTTCATGAAGAATTGTCTCCTTAGTGTCTCACGTAAGTCATACTTTGCATCCTCTTTCACCATTCTGTATGCATCTTGAATTGCTACACCAGGTTCATTGTTCAACCGACTGGACTGATATACTCTGTATCCAACTACCATTGAATCAAATCTCACTTCCTTGTCTTCAATTTCTTTGATAGTCATTTCTCAACGATCTTTCTTAGATTTAGTCAAGCGTGTAACCAAATTAGCAGCAATAGCCCCCAGAGTTTGTGCCTCATCAGTCGCACAGAATCTAGTGACATGATTGATTAATTCCTTTATGATCTTGTGAGGTTTGTCCAACCAAATAAAATGATTGTGGACTCTTCTCAACACAAATCTAATCCAATCTGAATGGAAATCATCAATAATCTTGACTGCATAGGTCAAGCCTTTATGCATCATATATTTCATCATTTCCAAGATCTTCCATCTTGTAGTTTAAAAACAAAAAATTTCTTCTGTTAGCACTAAACCATATGGTATCGATGATAGGGTTCCCAGAGGATCATTCTTGTTATCCTTCAATGGGTGTAGCTTGAATACAGGTCTTGGCTCATCCACAACATCAATCATCACAGAAGTATCAATAATGAAAACAATTATCTCTTTGGAGTAACACTCCTGTAGAATCGCCACTCAATAAGAAATAACCTCCACTTTCACCAATAGGTGTTCTTTGAAAACCGATACAATTTCTCAAATTACAATTAACACATAATAAATGCTCACAATCACTTTGGAATATTTTACAAATTCTCTTCAAAAAAATCGTAAGAATGTAAAGTAAAAAAAGAATTACTTTTTAATCTTTATATCATTGATAATGTATTTGTTTCTTTCAATAGTCACATAGTGCTTTTCATAGATCACAATAGTAATAACATAACAATCATTATATGCACACACAAAATGAAATATATAAATTTATCTTCACTAACATCATTAGATCACAAATAGGCATCTCAATATGCATATGAATCTTACCGCTCATTCACTAGTAGGGGTAGTTTAGGATTTTTCATTTTAGTGCTCCCTGTAAGTCATATCAGACTTAGTGCACCAGTGTATTCTCCACATTTCCTAGATCTATGGTTCTCTATGATAATTTAGAAGATTTTAGTTCCCCTTTCTTCACCCATGTCCTCTTCATTTCACTTTTGACATCTTCAAAATCAGCAATTCTCTTACCTTTATCATTTGCATCTTTGTTTACTAGTTGGCCACTGGTATTATTGCTTTCTCTACGTGACCTAACAAGATGACCAACTTTATTACAGATATAAAAAACCATACATGTTTGATTCCAAGGTCCAACATTGCCTCTAATTGACCTTAATCTACAATTTATAGTCATATGTCTATTGTTGTGAAAAATAGAATAGGTAACATCTAATAGGTTACCCTAATTATTAGGTCTCTAACTGGTATAATCATATGACCAATGACAATTGATTCATTTCCTACACTCATTCAGTTTATGCCAAAATTATTGCAGTAATAAAAATTTCCTTGGAATGCATTAGATCTAGCATAGTATTTATCACCTCTACCATAGGAATTATCTGATCTAGCAGTAGGACCTTTAGGTCTAACATTATGACCAATAGGTTTAAACCAACATACATTAGTAGTATGACCTTCCTAATGACAATTAAAACTTTTTTGTTTGGGTTTCATATTTACCCTTTAGGGAATCTTTAGCAATTTTCTTTGCATCCTCAACAACTTTTGTTCCTTCAAGCTCTTCACACATCCTGAAAAAATAACTTCCAAGCTCTCTTTTCATATTTGCAACCTCTTCTTTAAGTCCATTGTTCTTATCCAAGAGATCTGCAATTACTTCCTCAAATTCTTCAGATGCACCACCTTCAAATAGTTTCTCAATTTAATCTTGGCTTTCACTCAATTTCTCAGTGAGTTCTCTTATCTTTATAGGAGAGTGCCTCAGCTTTTCCTTTAGTTCATTGAATACTCTATTTTCATCCTCAAGTTGCTTCTCATACCTATAACTCTCCATGTTGGTTTTTATGGATCTTTTCCTCAAGAGGTTAAGCTTAATACTAAGAAGACCAATGCTCTGGTACTAATTGTTAGTATGCACAAGCACTGAGAGTGGGGGTGAATCAGTGTAAACAAGTACTTTAGAAATTTCACCACTGATCTAACAAACCTAATCAACAACTTCCAAATATTGAAACATGCAACTGATAATATCAAATAGAATTAAAAAACATCAAGCATCCACAAAATCATCACATATGACACATAGATTTTTCATGTGGAAACCCTTTTTAGAGGGGAAAACCCATGGTGGGGATGACACACACAAATAACCTTACTGCAGTAAAAATATTTGCACTGTTAGGAGCTACAATACCATTTCTAGTGTTCACCCTATTAAAAGTGAATATTACCTTGTTAGAAGTACCAAAATACTTGTTAGATTCTACCTCTTTAGAGGATTTCAACCTTCAATTAAGAAGTTACCCTATTAAAGGATTTACAATAAATATCTATTAGGATCTACCTTGTTAGGTGATTTAACCTGTTGTAACTATTAGGAAACAACACCAATGATGATCTATAGAATGAAACCGCTTGCCTATCAGATACTTTATGCTCCTTTTCTTTCTGACATTTTAGTAATCTATACTTCTTCAATCTCTAATCACTGAACTTGAAAATAAAATTTCAACCCTAAATCACATGATTTAGATCTCCTTATATAATGTGTTCTTAAGTGGCTTAAGGCCTAAAAAATTTCCATCAAAGTTGGCACAAAATATTTACCAACCTCCTAAAAATAGAATCAATCATACCTAATAAATCGGCCCTAAATGTAATTTAAATTTTCATAAACAATAGTTGACCTCATATCCACCGCCTTAACTGATTTATCATGAAATTTTGATCGGCGACCCCATAGGTACACTATCTTCCACATCAAAAACATAATTCACTTAAAATGTTGAATTATTTATCGCGGTCAGAACCATAGATTCCTCATACTATATGAATATCTTATTTATGATCACATCGTCCGACTTTCTCTACAACTCAGCCGCTACCAATTTAACTGACTAAAATTGTTCTTCACATACACCTCATGTACACTGCTCAACACAGTTAACCGTTTCTCACTTTACCGATCATGTACGGATCCTATCGGTTGCTCCAATCATATTGACTGATCATGTTGACATTTTTAGAATTCAAAGAATTCAATCAGCAAGATCCACTGTATGCAAAATACCTGTCACAAAAGAAAAGAATGGAGACACAACTCATAATGATCTGAAAGATGAAATATTCATTCAAAGATAGAATAGAAGAAATTAAAAAAGAATTAATAATTGCAAAGAGATCAATCCTTATAAAGGAGATCAAACAACAGAAGGTGGAGAAACCTAGGTTGCATGATAATAATTAACAATAGAATTAATTATTATATGCCTAAAGTTTAGCTTAAGTGAACTAGAGATAAAAAGTGACTTAATAATTAAATTAATAATGATTTAATTAATAAGTGAAAATATATTTTTACTATAACACCCCCCCGTTAAGATAAACTTAGGGAGAAGCTAAAAACCTAGAAACAACTACTAAAAGCAGGAAATGGGTCTTGGTAATATGGTCTAATTAGGTACCCAAGTACAAAAAATCTTTGTAAATAGGAGAAAACGAGAAAACCTAGTGGGAAAAACCCCTCTCCAAAAGAGATTAATTCTAGTGAAGGACTGAAGAAGCCTTAAAACTAGAGAATGTCCCAAAAAAATAGGAACAAAGATAAGGTAGAAAAGACTATAATTTGCATGAGTGCCTTCAAATGACACTACTCAAATCAGGATGGAAAAAAAGGCAAACATTGGAACTAGAAGATACAGATGGAAAAAAACACCAAAGTCTAAAGAGATGATCAAAAGAAGAACATGAAGAACACCACTAAAGCATGAAGCTGCAAACACTATCAAAGAATAACTATTGGAACCTCCACTAAAATAGAATCTAATTAGGTAGAGAAGATTGTAATATGTATGAGTGGCCTCAAATGACACTACTCGAATCAGGACGCAAAACAAAGGAAAACATAAAAATTCAAAGATACAGATGGAAAAAACACCAAATTCTAAACAGTTGATCTAAAGATGGAAGGATTTCTCCAAAATAGGAATGAAAGAATTGTTCATATGGTAAATGATCCATCTCACCAAAATGTGTAGGGACCCAGCCACTGCATCTTCCTAGTACATAGAAAAAATATTGAATACATAACTCACTCCATCAAACCAAGGAAGAATTAGAACCAATAGGAAATACCCCCCCATAATGCTGAGAATGGGGAGGTATGACATGTACACTAAAAGAGGCTGCCAAGAAAAACTACATGTCAAAGAAAGTACAAGCACATATAAAGGATGGTGTCGAGGATGATCAATATTTGGACACACATAATGAGGCTAATGTCATGGAAGGAAAAATCACTTGAAAAAGGTAGATCAAACCCCCCATGACACTTTATTATGTAGTACAGGTACAAACAGGCACAAAATGTGCAAGATCCCAAGCATGCAATGATGGCACTTTATCTCAGTGCATTTACAAAAAATAACTGATACATAAATAGATGTCTATAATGCTCAGGAATTATAGTAAGTTGTAAGAACATATGTAATAGCTAAAAATGAGTCATCACATGCAAGGAATGTGCAAGATTCCAAGCATTCAATGATGGCACTTTATCTCAGTCTGTTTACAAAAAAAATCCTACAGAAATATTTCTACAATTCTCAAGAATGATAGAAAGCTATAAGAACATATGTAATAGCTAAAAAGGAGTCATCTCAAGGAAGGAAAATGATCCCAGGACCTAAAACATCCAAAATATCTACCACATTGCAAAAAAGAAAAAAATCTGAATAAAATATACCTGGAGAGATTCTAGCATTGAGAACCATACAAGAAGAAAGAGAACAAAAAAAGATTTTTGACGACATTTGGACGTTGAAAAATAGAGTCTAGAGGAGCAAGATATGGGGATCGAAGTGCAAAATAGAACCCTAACTTTGACTAGGAAAAAACCCCACAAGACAAAAAAATCAAAAAACCAAACTTCAAAAATTAGATCAGGCTCTAAACTAGCTTTTTGACGATATCTTGTTTGGTGAAAAATGCCTCCGTTTTCTCAAGTTATGAGAAAAAATGGATAGATCCCCTAGAAAGCCAAAAAATAATATCCTAGTGGCTATGTGGTCATGCCCCGGGTACTGGTGGCACAGCGATGGTAGAAACTGGTGGTGGGAAGCTCTGTGTCAAAAGATCCGAGTTGAACAGCTCTCTGGTGGCGAGTGGCCTACGCAAGGCAAGTTGAATGCGGAGCTCGATGAGCCAAGCCCATTGGTAGTGCCCGTCAGTGGTGCCTTGGGAATCCTAAAGAATACTCTTTTGTATTTTATTTTTCATTTTTTGTCACTTTTCTTGATTTTGTGACCAAAATAGGGGCACATGCAAAAAAACAATTGCCTTAGAAGTCAACAGTGTCCAAATTGGACGTGTTTTATATGGAAATAAGGGTTTTTGGGCATTTTAAGCACAACCATGAGGTCAATTTGTGCCCAAAGTGCTCTGAAAAAATTCCGCCCCAGATCCATACAAAAAAAAATTGAAAACTTGAAATCCTTGGCGCTCCAAAAAATATCCAAAAAACTCAAGAACGGGCTGCTAAAACAAGGCTCTGATACCATGTTAGAATTCTAATAATTCAATCACCAAGATCCACTGTATGCAAAATATCGGTCACAAAAGCAAAGAATGGAGACACAACTGATCTGAAAGATGAAATATTCATTCAAAGATAGAATAGAGGTAACTACAAAAGAATTAATAATTACAAAGAGATCAATCCTTATAAAGGATATCGAACACCAAAAGGTGGAGAAACCTAGGTTGCATGATAATAATTAATAATAGAATTAATTATTATATGTCTAAAGTTTAGCTTAAGTGAACTAGAGATAAAAAGTGACTTAATAATTAAATCAATAATAATTTAATTAATAAGTGAAAATAAATTTTTACTCTATCAACCATCAATGGAAACCAATTATGTATCTTCAAATGAATGATCTTTAGATCTCCTCCAAAAACTACAACAATTCCAACAATCTCCCCTTATGGAATTGATGGAAAAAAACTGTCATGCATAACTCTGTAAGTATTGACCTGCACATTCAACTCCAACTAGCCCTTAATCTATACATACTCTCTCTTTCTCTATTCATACTCATATATCTCCCACTTTTTTATCAAAAATGACAAAGGATCACAAGTACATACTAGAATTACATTTTGTCAAAGACATTCTTGAAGTTTGTCTTTGTTTAATCTAATGAATTCTCCCATGACTCTGGTAAGTGCCTCATTTAGAGCTAAAGGTCCTTAGAGAGAAATTTTAACAGCTTGAGGAGATCCTGAAGATGACTTACTACAAGAAAGATAGTCCAAAATTTGATCCTGAAAACTTTGACAGTTGGAAGAACAAGATGAGAACACACTATGTTTGGGAATTGACTACTGGATGATCACAAAGAAGAGTGAAAATATAGTGACTGAGAATGAATTGGAGAAGGCTACTGAAGATCAAAAGAATCTATTTTCATGTAATATGGTTGCAAGGGAGTCCATGATCAACACACTTTATGAAGGTGAATTCATAGAAGTAAAAGACCTGGACTCTGCACATGAGATATGGACAAGATTAGAAGCATTGTATATTGGAGAAAAGTTTACTAAACAGGCAAAGCTACAAAAATGGAAGACAAAAATGGAATAAATGAATATGAGAGAAGATGAGAACATTAGGGCATATGAACAGAGAATTATATAAGTGGTTACTGGCATCAGAAAATCTAGAGGCACTTACAGTGAGGAATAAGTGATTGCGAAGATACTCAGATCTTTGACGCCTATCTAAAAAACCAAAGTACAGGCTATAGAGGAGATTATACCTTTGACACCAAAATTTACTAGAGAGATTTTGATCGGAAAGATAACTACTTTTGACACCACAGAATTGGGAGATTCTTTTCCTAAGCTTGAGATAGCATTCAAGGAAACCATGCACAAGAACAAAAATACCTTATCTGGAAATGCGAGAACCAACAGTGGTGACCTAAGAGAAGAGCTTGGAGCCTATGCTGATGAATGGGAATAGATACAGGAAGAAGAAAGAAAGCTAGATGAAGTAGTGGTACTGATTTCTAGAAGAGAAAAGAGAGGTAAGGGAAAATTTGAAGGCAAATTACCTTTGAAATATTTTTCATGTAACAAAATTGGTCATTTTACATCTAGATGTACTACAAGAGTTCCAAAGCACAAACCTAAGTTTTTCAATTCTAACTATTCAAAAGATAAGGAATGTTATTATGCTAGTGAAGGTGTATCTGATGATGATGATGATTATTATGAAATTGGATTTATTGCCATCAAGGATGATCAACCTATGCATGAGGCAAAAGCCTTAGTATCCTGTGTTGAAAAGAAATCTGAATGGGTTATAGACAGTGGTTGTTCACATCATATGACTGGAGATAAAAATAAGTTTGTGAGTTTGAAAAGACATGATGGTGGTGTTGTCAGATTTGGTGACAATACTCTTAAGCTTATCATTGGAATAGGATATGTTTCTCTGGATGAGAAGACTAATAATGACAATGTGTTACTTGTCGATGGACTTAAACATAATTTGTTGAGTGTTGGACAATTAGTGGACAAGGATTATCAATTGAAATTCATTAATGGAAAATTATCTATGATAAGTAAATCAGGAGACTTGATAAATTTGGTACTAAATCTGGTACCAGAATAATTTTTGAAGAACCAGTTGTAGACACCTAAAAATGGTTCAATTCTTGTGCCCCCTTTTAACATGTCTTCGATATTGTGTGTTTGATCTTTATTATTCACTAATATTTTTTCATTCTTCCATGTCATCAATTACTAACATTTCTCTCATTTTGGCTAAATTGATCATCTTCCTAAATCAGTCCAACCAAGTCCTAATCTTCCTAAATCAATCCAAGATCAATCTAGACTCATTTGATTACAAACTCATATCAATGTCTTATTGATCTCTTTCAATAAATCCTCTGGCATTGTCAAAGTTCATCGATGCCTTATTATCATTTAATTCCTCCAATAGCATTTTTGAAGTTCATCAATGTTATTTCATCATCAATCATCATTTTGAGAGCATTGTCAAAGTTCATTGATGCCTCCCTGTCACTTTCACATTTCAGGACCATTTTCCAAGTTCATTGATGTCTCCTTATCTTTATTTATCCTTTGGCATCATCCAAGCCTGTTCATGCCATTATATCATTTCCAATCATTATTGCAAATGCATTGTCAAAGTTCATAGATGACTCATGATTTCATAAACTATTCCAAAATCATGGAATTAATCCCAATCCTTATCAATATAATCAAAATACATTCAATTGCACATTAATGCCTTCAATTTGATCAATAATTCACTAATTTATCCTCTTGGGATGAATAACCTAAGGTCTGTCCCTATCCTTTCTAAATAAGAGCATCTTCAATATCAATTCCTTTATTCATGAGCTTTTTAATAGTGCTTAGGTGTTTCATCATTATCTCATACATAATTTATGGTACAATATTTTGAATAAATAAATGTATTTGTTGTTCTCTAGAACATCAAAAGGACATTGACTAACCAAATTTCTCCATCACAATAGAAAATTCATAAGTGATTCACCAACTTTTTGTTTAGTTGTACAAAATTCAGTCAACATAACCTCACTTGATATAATTAACACAAAGTGAGATGAATTTATCTGCCAATTATTTCCATGACCTTATATTTCCTGGTAACTTAGAATACCATTCCATTTCTTGTCCTCCAAGACTTCTAGGAAAGATTCTCATGAGGTATGTGTCATGATGGTGAACTTCAATGCAAGAAGTATAAAACTCCCTAACATAATCAATTGGATTATCTTTTCCTTTGTACTTTTCAAATTTGGGTACTTCAAAATTATTTGTAAATGGAGGCATGTAAATACTCTCATCAAACAGATTAGGACATAGATCTCATTCTGTATAAAGTGTCTTCTTGTCCTTGAATTGTATTTCATTCAGTTGTTTCTACAAGCATTAGATTTGTTCAATCATGTCGTCATTTTGTGAAGACTACATACCTTTTCCACGTGTATTAGAACGATGTCTTTGTTTGAGAAACTTGTTGTTGATACCTTGGTGCATACTGTTGTTGTTGAGATTGCACCATATGTTGTGTTTGTTTCAAAACATTTTTTTGTTGTGAAATGTAACACCCCGCCAGGCAACCCGAGAGGACAATACATTATTGGTGTAGTACATCATTAGATATAACTATATATAATATTATTTCCTTTATATATGAATAACATAAGAGAATAAGAGAAATAACATAAACACTTTATTTTAATGCTAATAACATGTCCAATATATCATATATTATTTTCCCTTTCTTTTACCTAGGACTACCCATTCCTTAATCCACTGCTTCAATTTCAGATTACATCAATACTTCAAGATTCTTTATAGGAGCTTACAATTACATGAATAAAAATATATAAGTACCTCTCAGCATAATAAAATATCCAATAGGAAGTCTTCAATTGTAGATCTGGAAAGGAACATGTGCTAGGATCATCCAAAGAACCACAAAAAATACCTCGATATAAATATTAACCACCCAACCACATGGGACCAATAGGCCCACTCCCCCAAGCTAGGAGATAGAACCAAAGGCCCATGCAAGAGGTAACAACTAGGACATTCCTAAGGTGGTGATAACTTTTCTCCAAATTCACAACACAAAAAGGAAAGCCAAGAAGACCATAAGGACTACCAAAGGCATGATAAAAATTGGTAGGGAATCTAAGCTACAAGCTAGGTGAGTGTCATCGCATATCCCTCACCCCTTGGGTTGTCCTGGTACTAGCCACTCCAGGCCCCGGCCCCCAAGTAGGCACATGTGGAATCGAATGCCTTTCATACAAACAAGCACCATTCGATCATACCTACGCATAGGTACCTTCTCCCACTACCATCCATAGCCTTTACTAGCACTAATGGCATGGGCGAGGCATAGATTAATATTTTTAGTGTTTGAACCCATTCTCATAAGTTTAATTAAATTTTCACTTGTTAAATAACTCTTCAGTCGGTTATCCTAGTTCTAGCCACTTAGGGCCCCGGCCCCGCACTGAGAGCCACTCACCTAGTGTACTTAGGTTCCCTAGCCTACATAAAAGAATAATAATAACATAATAGATCCATTATATAGTATACAATATTTCATGTCAATATCATAACAACAATTGATTGAGTTTAGGAAAACATATGTTGTCCCTAGTCCGCTGGATAACCCTAAACCCTGATATGACATTCAGAATGTTCCAAAAACATAAGAAGAAATCAAAGTGATATTGTAAAAATATTTAGAATACACATGGATCCAAACCAAGAAATGAAAATCCTAATAGTCTTTGGTAACCATACAACACCCTAAAACTTGGTAATGTTCTTAAACTGATATATTCCCAAAAAGGATTAAAAGGATTAAATGCAAAGAATAGAAATCATAGAACAGTTGCCAATATATTCCACAAAACAAATCATAAAACCAATATATTCAGTGGAGATTTAGGTAACATCATTATAGACTCTCCATTTCATTTTTGTGATGATACAATGGTGGGAAAGAGAGTTATGACTTATGGTTTAAAACAGAAAACTCTGGTTAGGGTTCAGACCTAACTTCACTAAAATGATTGTAACTATCACAAAACACAATAAAAATGACCCAAACCAATTAGAAATGAAATATAAGACATTGGAGGATATATTATATCAAATTAAGACTTTTATATTATCATAATAGTCTGTATAATATGAATACATTTGATTGAAAAATCAGAATAAAGAAATGACAGGCATAGTTTGCCAAAATGTCAATAATAAGGGATTAATTCGACCCTAAAAATAAAATTAGACAGATACCCATTTCAGATCTTCGAATTTTACTTCTATAAAAAAAATTTATAAAAACCATAAATGTAACTTATATTATTATAATCATAGATTTTCAAAAATAGGTTGCTAAAAACCCTAGGAAAACACATGACAATTTTCACAAACAAAAACTCCAAACTTTTAAATAACTATAGGAATGAAAATTAAAAATATAATACATAATGAAAATATGTAAATAGATCCATATTTTATCATATTATTTAATCAACCAATAAATTCAATCCATACCTCAAATCCTACGAAGATTCAACCGAAGAAGACAAAAGAGGAAGACAAATTCAAACTTGAGATGCATCCTTCAAACCCTATCCACTTTCAGAAATCTCCATGAAATAAATCACCAATCCATAGAAATTAATCCCTCTCTCAACTACTGAAACTCTCACAAAAATGTCTCTCTCCCAAAAGCAAAGATAACCATAATTCATAAAGAAATATGCTTACAAACTCTCCCTCACATCTCCTAAGTTTTTCTCCAAAATGTCCATGAAAGAAAAGTCATCCTCCCCTCAATGATTCAGCCCCCCAAAAATGCCTTTTCCTTCAAATGAAAACTAGTGCATATAAATATATTTCCAAAGGTTGTGAGGAAAGGTAATCAACTCCCAACTAACTCTTAACTAAAGGGCATTATTAAATAACTTAATATAAGAGTAAACTCACAGCTATATATTACTCAAATATACTATAATAAATGATTTATATACATTCATACATATATGTACTATTATTTAACATGTTGCACAAGACATTAATAATTACATCAATATATATATATATAACATATCCACATTATTAATAATTAACAATTGAGAATAATATACCTCACATTAATTAGTAATAATACTATACTTTACATAAATCTCAAAATATACACCATCAACAATATCTACAAT
>MU226765.1:2733411-2743839 GCA_018584345.1 Thuja plicata
TTTGATCATTCCATACTAGAGAAAAAAGAAAGTTGAACGGTGACCCTTATTGTCCACGATTAAAGCATCTTTCATTGTGGACACTTGCGATCACGATCATCCAACCAAGGGTTGTTATCTGTATCTACATGGGGCATTTCAACCATCTACCCACAAAATGCACATTCAGTCAAACAGTCAAAATATCACATTTGTCCTTGCACATTTGCATACAAGTATATGATTTGAAGGTTGTTCATACCCTGAGTCAAAATTCTTTTGTGTGTCTCTTCAACCAGAGCTTCTACAAACATACAGAGAAAAACCAAACAAATATAATGAAAATGTTTTTGATGTTTTAAATCATGTTTTTCAATGTTTTTGCATGCCATTTTTTTTTAATTCAATCTTGAATCCGTCGTAATTGCGACGTTGACCCCAGAATTACGACGGGATCGCTGTATGGGTGACACCCAAAAATCATCACAGTTGCTTTGGTGTTCGTTGCAATTGCGACATTCAAGCCTAGAATTACGACGGGGTCACTGTATTGGCGATGCCCAAAAACTTTCGCAGTTGGTTGTGTGTTCGCCGCAATTGCGACAGTTACCTCCAGAATTACGACGGGGTCGCTGTATTGGCGACGCCCAAAAACTGTCGCAGTTGCTTGGGTGTTCGTCGCAATTGCAACGGATTCCTATATTGGTGATTTCCCAAATGTCAGGGTTGATAGGGCTACATAGCGACGGATTGTAGTCGTAATTGTGACGGAAAAGGAAAGACGTCGTATTTTGCGACTAAAAAATAGCGACATCTATTCCTGTCGCAATTGCGACACATGGCTGTCCCAATTGCGACACATAGCCATCGAAAATCGACCCCAAATGTATTAGTGAACCTAGGATTGAGGAAAAACAAAAGAGGAAAGGAGAACAAAAAAAAGGAGGTAGAGGAAACAATTTTAGAGGTAGAGGAAAATTCAATGGAAAAGGCTAATATCTAAGAAACCAAGGCAAATCGAGCAATTTAGAATCAGATGGAGAGTCAAGTAACATAGGTAATTTCAGAGGTAGGAGATCAAATAGTAGGGGAAGATTTGGTGGAAGAGGACCTAGTGTTTTTACTGGTAAATGCTTCACTTCTAACTAGATTGGGATTCAATCTTTTAGCTGTCCTGAAAATATTGTTACAAACAAACAAGGAGGAGATAGAAGGGTGCAATTGACACAAGAATATGACAATCAGAGTGTATCCTTTTATCACACCACAACTTCAAGGCCTGTAACACCTGAAAAAGGAGAATGGATCATGTTAAATAGAACACTCTTGAAGATGCCCATCAATAAGGAGGCACCTCAAAGGAAATCTCTTTTCAATACCTCTTGTAAGGTAAATGGAAAGGTGTGTAGATTTTTTGTTTATTCTGGTTCAACTAAGAATTTAGCTTCTATATAAATGATAGAAATGATTGGATTGAAAATAATACCACATCCTAATCCATATAAAGTATATTGGTGAAGTAAGGATCAATAGACCTTAGTTGATGAATAGTGTTGGGTAGATTTTCAGATTGGGGAGTATAAGGATAAAGTTTTATGTGAAGTTGTAGCCATGGCTGCTTGCCATCTGTTATTAGGGAGACCTAGGAAATATGATACTAATTCTCAACATTACCAAAAGAGAAATGTATACACCCTAGTCAAGAATGGTGTACGTTTCACAATGAAACCTTTACCAGATGATAGAAAGGATAGAACTGTGAATAATAGTGTGATGTTGGTAGGTGAAAAGGTGTTCATGAAAGTTATTAAAGAGGAAAAAATGCCATGTTTTTCCATTATTGTCAAACTGAAAATAGAGTCCCAAAATAAACCAAAGAATGAAGAACCAAGGAGAGATGTTGGTCTTAGGGAGGTACAAGAATTACTGAATAAGTATAAGGGCATAGTTGGAGACAATAGTACAGAGTATTTGCCACCAAAGTGGGAGATAAATCACTATGTTGACCTCATCCTCGGATCCACACTACCTAATAAGGCTGCCTATAAGTTAACCCCTGAACATAATGCATAAATGTCTAGACAGATCTAAGAATTGTTGGAAAAGGGTTTCATTAGGAAGAGTATTAGTCCTTGTTCCATTCCAATAGTCCTAGCTCTTAAGAAAAGAGGTACATGGAGGTTGTGCACGGACTCAAGAGCCATCAACAAGATTAGTATCAGATACAGATTCCCAATGCCAAGAATCATAGACTTAATGGACTATTTTGAATGTGCAAGGTACTATTAAAAAATTAACTTGAAGAGTGGCTACCACCAGATTAGAATTAGAGAGGGAGATGAGTGGAAGACAAATTTAAAGACCAATGTGGGTTTTTTTGAATGGGTTGTTATTATATTTGGTCTTTCCAATGCACCAAGTACATTTAAGAGACTCATCAATGAGGTTCTTAAACCTTTATTTAATCACTTTGTGGTTGTATATCTAGATGATATTTTTATTTTCAGTAAGAATGAGCATGATCACCTAATGCATTTGGATATGGTTTTGAAAAGGTTGCATGAATAACAATTGAGGATCAACTTGGAGAAGTGTCTGTTCTTGCAAGAAGAACTTGTGTTCCTTGGATTTTTCATCTCAAAGGGAAACTTAAAGATGGATCCCTCCAAATTTGAAGCCATTTTGAATTGGCCAACTGCTAAATAAGCTAGTGAGGTAAAAAGTTTTCATGGACTAGCTATCTTTTATAGAAAATTCATTAATAATTTCAGTGGGTTTAGTGCACCAATGATTGATACCCTAAAGGGAGGTAGGAAATGTCACTTTTTTTGGAATGACGATGCACATAAGTCTTTTGAGTATTTGAAAGCAATGGTTTCACAAAAACCTATACTATTTCTTCTTGATTACCATAATATTTTCACCATAGATTGTGATGCAAGAAAGAGAGCTATTGGTGGTGTCTTGAGCCAAGAGGGAAAACCTATGGCATTCTTTAGTGAGATACTCAACAAGGAAAGGAAAAAGTATTCTTCTTATGATTTAGAGTTATATGCTATGGTTCAGTCTTTAAGAAAATGGAGACATTACTTATTACCACAGGATTTTGTTGCTTATACTGACAATCATGCCTTGAGTTTTTTGAATAGATGGGAGAAAATGAATTAGAGGCACTTGAAATGGATGGAATATCTCCAAGCTTTCGCCTTCACCATCAAGCACAAGAAATGAGTAGATAATAAAGTTTTTGATGCTTTCGGTAGGAGGAATCTACTTATTCAAGGAATCTAGTTGGAAAGTGTGGGCATTCCTACTTTGAAAGATATGTACTTAGAAGATGAATACTTTAAGGAAGCCTATCAAGTTTCTAAGCAATCAGGTGACATGTATCATACAAATTTATCAGAGTTTATCCTTCAAGAAGGGTTACTGTTTAAGGGCAGTCAATTATGTATATCTTTATGTTCAATGAAGGAAAATATTATTAAAGAAAAAAATTGAGGGAGC
Organism: Thuja plicata; assembly: GCA_018584345.1. Classification (NCBI taxonomy): domain Eukaryota; kingdom Viridiplantae; phylum Streptophyta; class Pinopsida; order Cupressales; family Cupressaceae; genus Thuja; species Thuja plicata. The sequence continues at coordinate 2,736,898 of MU226765.1, forward strand.
TTTTCAGGGAACTTTGGGATAGATAAGACTCTTGATTTAGTGAAAAGGTTCTATTTCTAGCCTAAAATGCAATCAGATATCACAAGGTTTGTGGAAAGTTTTTGATCTGTTATAGGGATAAAGGCCATACCTCAAATGTAGGCTTGTATATACCACTTCCCATCCCTGCTAAGCCTTGGGATTCAATCAATATAGATTTTTTTTAGGACTACCAGAGACCAAGACTGTTTATGATAGTGTGTATGTGGTTGTTGACAGATTTTCAAAGATGGCTCACTTCATCCCTTGCAAAACCATTCATGCTGGTTCTCAGATTGCCAATTTTTTCTTTAAAGAGGTTGTTAGACTTCATGGTCTACCCTTTTCCATCATTTCAAATACAGATCCAAAATTTTTAGGACACTTTTAGAGGACACTTTAAAATAAATTTGGTACAACTTTGTCACTATCATCTTCTTACCATCATCAATCAGATGATCAAACTGAACTCAACAACAGGTCTCTTGGGAATTTACTAAGGTGTCTCACACAAGAACATGGTACTAGAAGGGATAGAATATTGGTTCAAGAATAATTTTCCTATAATGATTCAGTGAACAGAAGTACTGGTTTAACCCCTTTCCAAATTGTGTATGGTAACCATCCTAGGGGTATTTTGGAACTCAAAGATGTGAAAGATTTATCCAAGAGGAGTGCTATAGAAGATGATTTTTTTGAGGTCATGAAGGACATCCATGAACAAGTCCTAGCCAAGATGAAATATACATCTACTAAATACAAATAATTTGTAGATAAAAAGAGAAGAGGTTTGTAGTTTGAAGTTGGAGATATGGTGATGACTCATCTAAAAAAGGAAAGGTTACCTAAGGAAAAATACACTAATCTAATGATGAATAAGTAAGGTCCTTTAAAAATCCTCAAGAAATGTGGAAATAATGCCTAAAAGATTGAGCTACCTCCTACTATTGGTTTATCTCCTATCTTTAACATTTTTGACATCTATGCTTTCAAAGCTAATGTTGATAATGTCTCTACTATAGGAGATTGGGATCTAGACTCAGAGAAATTGCTCCAGGACTTACCCAAGAAACTTGTTCCAGAGATAGAGTACGTTGTTGTAAAGAGAGTAGCTAACCAAACCAGAAGGAAAACTTACTATGAGTTTCTAGTCAAATGGATAAACCAACCCCTGGAAGATGCTTCATGGATGACATCTGAATTCATTGCAAAGACTAGAATCAAAGTTGCAGACATATCAACTCAAGAGACTTGAGTTTATTTTATCAAGAGGAGTATGGTGTCAAGCACCCTTGGATTATTCTATGATAGGATAGTTTTCTCTAAATTTTCAGTTCTAGGATTAAAAAAATCTTAAGAATAAAGGATTGATTCCATGGATCATCCTATTGTAAGATCTTGGTATACATTGTAAGGTTAAGGGTCTTAATATACACTATAAATGTTAATGTCTCCTTAAGCCATTGAAACAAGACATCTTGTCATTTTGGTGTTTTAGTAGTTTAGGAGTAAATATGATGCTTTTGAACCTTAGTCCTAGGTTATTTCATGTTTAGATTCCCCCTAAGTGTTTGGAGTTAGTTTTTTTTTTTGTCTTTTGCAATATTTTCTAAATATTTGTCAAAGTTGCATAGTTGTCTAGCAAAGTTGCTTGTTGTCGAGCATCGGGTTATCAACATATTGCCGAGTAAGCTAACACAGCGTAGTTTGATATTCCATCAGTTACAACTCATAGAGGGGAAGTTAAATAGATGGTGTGATGCTATAAAAATGCTCCCTTGGAGATGAGAGGAGAGAAAGAGAGAGGAGATAGATATGTAACATATATGTATGAATTGATAAGTCTTGAAGGAATATGAAAAGTTTTATGAGCATTCTAAGTGTGTACAAAATTTTGCGGTTCCAATAAGAAAAACCGGTAACATATTTTTATGGTGTTGTGAGTTTACTTCTATTGTAATTTGTTTCATTCAATTCATTCCTATTTTGGGTCTGTGCATAAGATTGAGCCCTAACTTGGGACTTCTCTAGTGGATCCTCATGACCACTTGGAAAATGCAAGCTAGGGACATGTACTAGAGGACTTCATAAGCTCAGGAACTCAAAGTTAGATCTATGGTTTTTAAGATCAAGCCCTAGGCAAAATATCCTTATGTATTTGACAAGTCAAGTAATCAAATGTATGAATAGATGAATGGATCATCTAATGGGAATTAGTAGGTTGGTGTTTTGGGTTAGTTTAACACTCCTGGATGATTGTATCAACTTTATGTACCCATCTCTCAATATTTTCTTTCCAAACCAAGCCTAATTTTCCCTATTATGTCTGTGTGTCTTGCAGGTGTTCAGAGGTGGTGGAGTAAAGTTGTTCTTTGTGAATATTTGATTTTTTGTAACTCATGACATGTAACTGATTGAATGTTTGATAATGTTAAGTTGAAGATAATGCAAGACATTAAATCAGTTAATGGTTTGTATTGTCATTGATGTCAACTTGATATCATCTGTACGGTCATGTATATAATGACCAAGACTTTAGAGAATTAATGGAACAAAGATTATTCTTTCAGCAATGCATAAAAGTAAAGTATTCAAAAAGTGACAGATAACACTGGTGGAGTGCACACCATCGGTAAAGGCAAAGAACCAAAATCACAGTGATACCTGACAAGCAGAAGATAGTGTTGCTGGATGAAGAAAAATCACAGGATGCCTGACGAGCTGAGAACAGAGTTGCTCGATGAGTAAAATCCAATTATTCCCAATGGATGGAGATCCTGAAGCTTCCTGGAGTCACACAGATGGAACTGACAGTTGTCACTGACAACTAATTGTAGAGTTGACCAACAGAACAAAGAGTTTAGAAAATGAAAAAATATCTAGCTGACAAGAGCTAAAGATAGACTTAACTCATTGTTTTCATTATTTTATTCTACCAGAGTTAAGTGATTGATTTAAAGAAGATTGGTATAGTTGGCATAAAGATAACTATGAGATAAATCAGGAGTTATGCTTTAAATCAGATTGGCTGGATTGTTTTTCACGGCAAGAATCAAGAATCAAGAATCAAGAAATGGTGAATATCATGTCTATATAAGAGACAAGCTTAATTTATTTCCACATCAAATGAAAGGGGAGTGAATAATAAGAGGATGCTAAAGAGAAACTGATGAAGGATAACTTCCTTCAGTCCTGATCAATCAAGCTAAAGGACAGCTAAATAATTCTGCAGACACCGACGAACAGTGAAGCACAAAATCACAAAGAAGAAAGTGTGGAGCACAAAGAATTGAATTGATACATTGATCAGAGAGGTAATGTACTTAAATAGATCTGAAAATATGCAATTCAAGTTACATTAGAAACATGTCATTGTGTTTTAGTTTAACCATTGAAGCATCAAGTCTCTTAATAGAGAAGGACTTAACAGTCTTCTATATATTGAGGTACATCCCAAGGAGTACGAAAAAGTTTGATTCATTAAAGTAGCATTGGACTTACCAGATACCTATTGACAGTCTAAGAAGAAGGCTAATTCAAGGATGGTAGAAAGATTTGCCTAAAGCCTATTTATAGTCTAAGAAGGAGGCTGATTCAAGAATGGTAGCAAATAGATGTCCAATACTAAGTGAAAACCTCTATGTATAAAATACTCTAACAAGGTCACACCTAACAGTGTGTTTGTAACCTTTAATAGGGTTGGCTCCTAATAGGGCTCACTTCAGAAGAGTGAAAATTTGGGGTACTAGTCCCAGTGGTTTTTTCCCTTAATAAGGTTTCCACATTAAAATCCATGTGTTATGTGTGTATGGTTTATTACTTTACTATTTTACATTTCACATATGCATTTCTGGATTGATCGGTATACTTTGTATATTTACTAAGTGTCGGTAAATAGTTTTTACTACTTATCGATAATCAAGGAGAACAAGGTCAGAAAAGGAAAACCGATAGACAGTTAAATCATTATTAGTATTTCATGGCATGCATCTTGTAGGGACTTAATAATCTGATATTTATTGATTGGTGGTTAAGTTTAGAGATGTGTTTTTGAAGCCATTGATTCATCCCCCCCTCTAAATTATTACTAACAATTGGTATCAGAGCTTGTGTTCTTAGAAGGAAGGTTTCAAGACCTATGTCAGGATCAAAAGATGAATAGACAAGATGTTCCCAAGTTGAACAAAGACAACTTTGCTTCATGGCAAAGCAGGAGAAGACTCCACTTATCAGGTATTGGTAATGATGTTACTCAATTCCTAGATACTGAATATGTGTTTCCTACTAGAGCTTTGATGGTAGAAAAATTGAGAGAGAAGCATGAGCATAAATACATGGTTATAGAGATTTCTTCCCCACTCTCTGATGCTGAATCTGAAGATGTCAAGGATTGCAAAACTACAAAGAAAATGTGGTACAAACTGAATCTTGTACATGGAGGTGATACAAATGTTTTGAGAGCCAAGGAAGAAATCCTTAGAGGAAAATTTGATGATCTCAGAATGAAAGAAGGAGAAAACATCACACAGTAGAACACAAGAATAAAAGAAGTAGTCAATGCTATACGAGGTGTTGGAGGTACACTTGAAGAGGAGACAATGGTAAGTAAAATCTTAAGAACCTTATTACCTGTATATGCTATTAGAGTTTCTGCCATTCAAGAAATGAGAGCAGTAGAAAACAACACAGTTACTCTTGATAGTTTAATTGGTTGAGTGATTTCATTTGAAATGAATAACTTTGACAATAGTGTCTTACCAAACTTAGAGTCTGCATTTAAGTCTTATATGAAAATAAGAAAATCCAGTCATAGATACTCATCTAGAAAAGACAGTGAAAGTGAAAGTGAAGAAGAAGATCTAGATGAAATAGAAGCACTTATGGCTAGAAGAGTGCAGAGAGGCAAAGGTAAATACAAAGGAAAGTTACCACTTGTATGATTTAATTGTAAAGAGATTGGACACTTTGCTGCAAGATGTCCTAATAGAAGAAAAGAGGACAGAAGTAATGACAGCCATTTTGAGAAGAAATCTAACAGAGGTGATAACAAAGATTACAGAGGTTACTGACAATCAGAAAGAACAGATACCTATGATTACAAGGATAAAGGCAAGAAAAATAGCTACCTAGCTTCTTGAAAAGATGATGATACTGACACCGAATCTAATGAAGACATTGAGATGGTATTTGTAACTGTAAAGGATGATTCAGATGAAGATGAAAGGTATGTAGAAACTGCACTCATGTCTAAGGTTAGAAAGAATGACATCTCGATTATAGATAGTGGCTGCACTCACCACATGACCGGTGACAAAGAAATATTTAACACTTTTGAGTATTACAATGGTGGTACAGTAAGAATGGGTAATGATACACCTTGTCCGGTTGAAGGTAAAGGAACTATAATTTTGAATAACTTGATTAAATGTGAAAATTCTTATTAGGTAAAAGGATTGAATTATAATATGTTGAGTGTTTCTCAGCTGAATAATTCAGGTCATAGAGTAGCATTTGAGAACAAGAAGGAAAATATATTCAATGAATCCAGAAAAATGATTGGTACCGCTGAACAAACTAAAGGTAACTTATTCTATCTGAATGATACTAACACCACTTGCTTAATGACTAGAAACAAATACATATGGTTGTGGCACAAAATATTGTGTCATGTGAATTTTTACAACATGATAAAGATAAGAAAAAGAAGAAATGTAAGAGGCTTATCGATGATGAGAAAGCTAGACAACATCATGTGCAAAAATTGTCGAAAAGGTAAAATGACAAAGTCTAGTTTCAAAAGTAAAACTCATACATTTGATGATATTATAGAATTAGTCCATACTGATTTATGTTGAACTATGAGGACAAAGAGCTATTATGGAGATAGATATTTTATTCTCTTTTTTGATGATTACTCTAAAATGATGACAGTTATGTTTCTAAAAGATAAATCTGAAGCATTCAAGATGTTTAAATGGTATAAGGCCATGGTAGAAAAACAAAGTGGTAAGGATTTGAAATGTTTGAGATCAGATAGAGGAGGATAATTTATATCAGATGAATTCACTAATTTTTGTAATGAGCATGGTATAAAAAGGCAGGTTTCTGCACCAAGAACACCACAGCAAAATGAGATTGCTGAGAGAAGGAATAGATCAATAAGTTATTGTGCAAGAACACTGATGACAGCGAAAGACATCACCCAAATCTTCTGGAGGGAAGCTCTCAGCACTGTTGTCTATACACTTAATAGAGTACAATTAAAGAAGGACACAAAGAAGACACCTTATGAGCTATGGTATGGTAAAACACCCAATGTAAGTTACTTCAGGATCTTTGGTAGTCAATGTTATGTCTTACAGGATGATAGAAATGGAAATCTTGATGCCAAAAGTGATGAAGGTATTTTTCTAGGGTATTCTACCAAAATAAAATCTTTTAAATGTCTTATCAAGGCCTCTAACAAAATAGTTGAAAGTGCAAATGTAAAGATTGATGAATTTGTTGAAAAGAATGAGCTGGAAAGCACAAAATAACCAGAGGAGTACAACATGTTTGTATATTTTGAAGAACCCAACACTCTACCTAAGTAATAGTGCTTAATCTCAGAACAACAGAATGTTGCAACTGACGGTCAGACTGCTGTTACCGACGATCAAGATAATGTGCAAGGTAATGAAGAACATAATGAAGATCAAAATAATGATCAAGCTGATACACAAAGAGTTGTACCTGTACTTGAAAGATATGTAAGAAGGAACCATCTAGATCATAGGAGATAAGAAAGATGGTACAATAACAAGAAGTAAGTCTTTAACCTCAAATTGTTTAATTTGTGAGTTTGAGCCAAAATCTGTCAATGCTGCACTAGATAATGAAGAATGGATAAGTGCTATGAATGATGAGATTGAGTAGATTGAGAAG
>MU226765.1:2757897-2768598 GCA_018584345.1 Thuja plicata
AGAGGGGGGGGGGGGGTGAATCAGTGGCCTCAAAAATTTATCCTTTAAACTTTAATCCACCAACCAATACACCTCAAATTATTAAGTCCCTACAAGATGCATGCCTTGAAATACTTTGAAATAATTAATTGTCTATTGGTTTACCTTGTATGTCCTTATTCTCCTTGATTACCGATAAACAGTAAAACTTATTTATCGATACTCGGTAAATATGCAGAGTATACCAATCAATCCAAAAATGCATATGTGAAATGTAAAACAATAAAGTAATAAACCATACACACATAACACATGGATTTTAATGTCAAAACCCTGTTAAGGGAAAAACCACTGGGATCGGTACCCAAAATTTTCATTCTGCTGAAGTGAGCCCTGTTAGGAGCCAACCCTGTTAAAGGTTACAAACACACTGTTAAGTGTGACCTTGTTAGAGGATTTTTATACATAGATTGTCACTTAGTATCTGGCATCTATTTTTCTACCATCCTTGAATCAACCTCCTTAGACTGTCAATAGGCTTTAGGCAAATCTTGCTACCATCCTTGAATCAACCTTCTTCTTAGGCTGTCAATAGGCTTTATGCAAATTCAATGCTACTTTCATGAATCAACCTTTTTGGTAATCTGTTAGGATATACCTCAATTATAGAAGATGGTTAAGTCCTGCTCTGTTAAGAGACTTAATGCTTCAATGGTTAAACTGAAACACACTGCCCTATTTCTAATGCAACTTGAATTGCAGATTTTTAGATCTATTTAAGTACAATACCTCTCTGATCAATGTATCAATTTAATTCCTTTGTGCTCCACACTTTCTTCTCTGTGATGTTGTGCTTCACTGTTTGTCAGTGTCTACAGAATTCTTTAGCTCTCCCTTAGCTTGATTGATCAGGACTATATGAATTTTATCCTTCATCAGTTTCTCTACATCATCTTCTTTTTATTCACTCCCCTTCCATGTATCTGATTTCCTTTGGAAATGAATTATTCTTGTCTCTTATATAGACATGATATTCCTTAATTCTTGATTCTTGATTCTTGGCGTGAAAAAAAATCCAACCAATCTGATTTATGGCTTTAACTCCTGATTTATCTTGTAGTTATCTTCTTGCCAACTGTATAAATCTTCTTTAAATCAATTGCTTAACTGTGGTCAAACAAAACAAATAAAACAACTAGTTAAGTCTATCCTTAAGCTCTACCAGCTAGATATTTTATCATTTTCTGAACTCTCTGTTCCGTCGGTCAATTCTATAGTTTGTTGTTAGTGACAACTACCAATTCTGTCGGTGTAACTCCAGTTAGCTTTGGGATCTCCATCCGTCGGGAAACTCTGTTTTTAGTTTTTTCAGGCATCCTATGTTTTTGCTTCGTCAGGCAACACTATCTTCTGCTCATCGGGCATCACTGTGACTTTTTCTCTGCCTTTACCGATGGTGTGCACTCCATCGGTGTAGTCTGTCACTTAGTGAATACTTGACTTTTATGCATTGCTAAAAGCATAATCATTGTTTCATTGATTATTTGAAGTCTTTGGCATTATGTACATTACCGTATAGATGATATCAAGTTGACATCAATGACAATACAAACCATTAACTATTTTAATGTCTTGCATCATCTTCAACTAAACATTATCAAACATTTAATCAGCTACATGTCATCACAATGAAGAATGAAATTTTCTCAATTTGAGCACTTGGGTTCACCTTGTGGCTTCTTGAAGTTTCTCTCTACATTAGTGGGGAAGTGGGAAATTTAGAATGGCCTAAATATTAGTGGTGAAATTTTTCTTAGTCACAGTGTTGGCCAAGAGGCTTGGTCATTGAAGGGAGCTCAGTCGCTAAAGGGCTCGACACATACTGTTGCCTAACTTATATGGTAACACAACTTAGGATTTATAGGAGCATTTTGAAGGTGTGAGTGTTGGTTGGGGCTGCAGACTATTTCATTGATTTGTCTTTGTTATAAATGTCCTAATAACATCTTAGCCAATAATTGGGAGAGTTTCTTGGGTCATCCTTTGATATTTAGGTGTTTGAAGTCTAAGGGTACACTTCCACTAGCAACCTTATTTCATCATCACACCCAACCCTCTACACCAAGTGGTACTAGAGCCCAGTGGTAGGTCTTGTGGGAGTTTTAGGGAAGAATTCAGGAGTCATGACAACCAAAAACCAAATGGCGAGGGAGATAGAAGAACTAAAGGTAGCTCTAGAAGAAATGGAAAGAGAAAAAGGGAATTAGAAGTCACAAGGGGAAGAGAGGAAATAAAAATGAGAAGGGAGAGACTTCAGGTCTTAGAAAGGATAGAAACACTCAAGAAAGAAAGAAGATAACCTAGCGGAGAAGAGGTTCATGATGAAAACCATGAGGAAGAAGGAGAGTTGCATGAAGAATGAGCTAATAGGGGTCATAGGGAAGAAAAATATCCCGAGGAGAGGATATTCATGAGGTTAATCAAAGAAGTACAAGGAAATGGTAGAAAAAAGGAAGAATGGATACTAAAGAAGTTCTTGGATGGGTAGAATAACCTGAGAATTTCTTTGATCTTGAAGATGTAGAGGAAGACAAGAAGGTGAAGTTGGCTAAAGAAAGGTTAAAGGGAACAAACCTTATATGGTGGAATAGTATTCAGAATGAGAGGATGGAAAGGGGGTTGAACACAATCTCTAATTAGGATATAATGAAGACTATGGTGAAGAGTCAATTCTTTCCATCAGATTTGGAAATCCAGATAGAGATGAGGAGGAACAATTTGAAGCAGAAAGACATGGAAACCGTGTCATACACTGAGCAGTTTCACACCCTAAGCATTACAGGAGGGTTGGAAGATGAAGATGAGAAGGTTTCTAGATACATAAATAACCTAAATTATAGCATATAGGATGAGATAGGTTTTAATGTGCCAAGGACCCTAGGAGAATGCTTTCAGCCTGCAAGCATAGAAAAGGAGAAGTTGAAGAGGGAGATTGAGAGACAAAAAAATAGAGGAGGAGGAGCCATGAGAGGAAGAGGTGGTAGAAAAAATATAGATTCTTAGAGAAGTGATGACAGAGATAAAGGAAAGGGAACAACATTATATTAGAGAGGTGGATACAATAATAGAGGTGGCAGATTTGGAGGAGGAAGAGGAAGTGGTACTTTCAGAGGTAAGTGTTTTCATTGTAATAATTTAGGGCACCAATCATTTAGATGTCTTAAGTGGAATGCTCAAGAACAAACCAGGGATAGGAGAAAACAATATCACAAAACAAGAAGAAGAGAAGGATGAGTCTACACATATTTAGCCAGAGGAAGGAGAGTGTCTTCTTATGGAAAGAAGATAACCAATTCAACCAGCACCACAAGTAAGATTTTTTAGAACCAATTGTTTGACAAGGGGTAAGGTATGCAAGTTAATAGTAGATTTTGGTGTACATAGCAATTTAGTTTCATATGAAGTTGTTAATAAGTTGAAATTGAAGACGTTTCCTCATCCTAGACCATACTTTGCAACTTTGGTTAGTGCAAACCAAAATCTCTAAGTTAAGGAGCATGTTTTGTGTTGAATTTTCAATTGGTGCATATCATGATAATGTTTTTTGTGATGTGATAGACATGAGTTGTGGACACATAATTTTAGGGAGACCATGGCAATGAGAAAGAAGAACCATGCATAATGGGTGTTTGAACACTTGCATGGTGCATAAGGGTAACCAAAAGTATGAAATGAAACCTTTAGTGGATAAGGGTAAAGAGACGATCATAATGTGTTTTTGGGATCAGATTTTGTAGGGGAATATCCACCATGATATTTGTTGGAAGATGATTTTCCATGGGCAGAAAATTGAGAAAAAACATAGTCCTAGTGATATGGGACTTTTGGACTTGAAATGTGTGCAAGTGGGGATCATTACTTGTCCTCTTGGGGAGAATAATAAGGGTGAAAAGAAGTAGCAATTTTAGAGGCAATAGGTGAAGGAAATGGGGGCAAGAAGAAAATCCATTGAACAACAACAATGTCCTAGCAAAGGGAATCAAATCAAATGTTTTGTTTCTAACCAATTATGTGATGTGAAAATAGGTTGGAGAAACAGGAAGAAGATGACCTTGGAAGAGTACTGGGTCTTTGATAGGAAGATAAAGCCAAGGCATGACCAAACTGATACATGGAAGAGGAATACTCCTTCTTGGGACAAGAATGCTTTCATTCTTGGGTAGTATGGTGTAGGAGCACTTCATGAGAAGATAGAGAAAAGGATGAAGACACCAAGGAGGTACGAAGGAGAGATCAAGTCTTGGGATGAAATAAATCTCAATTTATTGAAGCCCATAATCTATAAGGGAAATAAATGTAGTAAATGAATGTAATGTTCTTAAGGTCCTGATAAGGACCTTAGGACTAAAAACTTGAAAATGATGACTATGTGATGTATGCATAGGCTAGGAGAATCTAGGAGTGTTTAATAAGGTATTCAGAATCCATAAGTGTCAATGTTTTTCAAATTACTAAGTAATTAAACCATTTCCCTAATTTGAAAATTCAAAAAGTTTGAAATGTAACGGCTAGTTACGAAATTGGTGGAAAAATTGATTTAGGGAGTTTAATGGCTTAACTAAGACATGTAACTGATCTAAATCAGCTGGGGGAAGTTTTTAGGGAGTTTATAAGATGAGGTTCAATGATTTTAGGAGGGTGAGATGTCATTGTATGGATTGTTATCAAAAAGTGTAGTAAAACTGAGAATTTTAACAATTTCTTTGGTTTTCATTTAATGAATTTGGTTTCTTAGAAGTTCCATTAGATTACTAATACTTTAAGGATAAAAATAAAATCAATTACAATCAGATTAAATTATTTGAGGATCCAATAGTCTTAGGTTTACATCCTTTATACTGACTTTACTTTTAAAGCATTGGTTTTCCTTATAAATTCTAATTTTGTGAAGGAATGTGACCATTCCATGGATGTTTCCAATCTGTTTCTCATGGAATAGTCTTGAATTAAATTGTGCATTATGGTTTTAAAATGAATTTTGGTAGATAAGTTTGAGAAGGTGATCACCAAATTTTGAAGGTTGTGAAGGATAGGAATTGCTTGGATTGGAGAAGCAACCAACAAAATACCTCAAGGAGGGGTATGTCTAATAATTTAGGTTGTCTTATAATGACAATGACACAGTGAATCCATTAGTGGTTAGTTTTATAAATGTGGGGAATTGAGATATTTAGAAATCCGTACATCTTAGTGGTGAAGTGTTTCTCGGTCGCAGTGTTGGCCGAGGGGCTCACTCATTGAAGGGAGCTTGGTTTCCAAAGGGATTGACACATACTATTTCTTGGCTTATATGATAATAGAGCTTAGGCTTTATATGAGTGTTTTGAAGGTGTGAGTGTTTGGTGGGGTTGCAAAGTATTTCATTTATCAATCTTTGTTATAAATGTCCTAAGATCATCTTAGCAATTCATTGGGATAATTTCATGGGTCATCCTTTGATATTTAGGTGTTTGAAGTCTAAGGGTACACTTCAACTAGAAACCTTGTTTCATCATCACAACCAACCCTCTGCACCACTAACTCCTTTCACCGACTAGTTCTTCTTGACTCTATGAATTTGAAATAAGCTAATGACAAAAAAATATATCTTATAGAGATAACAATCTCCCCCTGTGGCATTAAATGGGAATTTTTGACAAAAAATTTCAAAGTCATAAAAATATGTAACTCCCCCTCGGCTGTTACACTCTATACATATCTTTTTTTCTTCCACATATATAAATTTTTTTTTTTTTTGACTATGAATACATAGTTAACTATCCCTCTTTTTTGACAAAAACTACCAAAAGTAAAACTTATATCTCAAAAAGATGTTTATACCTCTATTGTATCCCCAAAAGTACAGTCTCCCATGTATCTCAGAGATTCTAAAGTATAAAAATGTTCTTAGCAATATCTGCTGCTAAGCCAAAAATACTATCCAGTGAATTAACAACTGGATAATCGACTAAGTCTTTGGCTTTCTTCAGGTGTATTTGCATTGATTGGATATATGGAATCAATAATGCTTTTAGTTCAATAATTTTGAATATAAGCTTATCCTCCTAATGTCTCAATTAAATATTAACTCCCATGAGTTCTTGAATTTTTTAGTAGTAAGTCTGGAATGCTCCATGCTCGGTAGTTAGCTTCTTAAGTTGCTTAGTTAACTCTTTTTCAATATCTACTTCCTTCTTCTTGATTTCAACAATAAAGTTTGAAGGAATACATAACTTTTGAAACAATTCTATGATGGATGTGAGATTTTTTTCAACATCTGTGCATAACTTGGAAAGAGTTACCTTGTCAACATCAATTTCTTTCAATAAGTCTTCCATCAACTTGTTTTCTATAGAATCCTTGTGAATCTTTATGGTGCATGAGCACCTTAGGGTCCTAGTAAAGATCCTAATTAAATTTTGTCTTGTAGGTGGTTCTAGAAAAACACCAGTGAATAAGGACTAAGATGAAGTCCCAAGGTGTCTGTGAGTGTCTTGTAAGTAGGAGTATCTAGTTTTCATTTTTGTGTCTTAATCAAAAATGTCCTAGCTAGACTGTTTTGTATTAATGCTAAGAGGAGTCAACGATGGTAAAAGTGTCAACCAGTCTCCAAAATGGGTGATAACATGTTAAATGGGGTCTATGCATGATTTGGATCAATTATGTTGATTCTTGATCAATATATGCAAGGTAGGAGAAAGGGAAAGTCAAAAATGTAAAAGTTGCAAAAGTTGCTAATGGCACTTTTGCAACTTTTAAAAGTTGTCATGACAAATTTCCTTTGAAAATTTCAAAATGAATTAAATGATGTAAGATCCTGATCTAAGGGTTAGAAAACATGTGGGAGGGCTATATAAGCCTAAGTTAACCCTAATTTAAGGGTTGGTCATCATTTTTTACGGACTATCTTTGTGGAAGAAGGCAATTGTCTGGTTTTTGGAACATAGTCAACTTTTTGAACCTTCATCCACACTCAAATGGATTGAATGGTGAATTTCAATGGAATGAAAGTTTATTTATTTGTATTTAGACAATTTGTGTGGCATTGGTTTGGATATTTTGTACATTTTTATAGTAGTTTGTAAATTCTTTTGATTTCTCAGTCTTGTTGTCTTGTATAGGGTAGTTTGTAAAGAAATGGCTCTTTCTTGATTTCCACCAGTTGAACCACTATGGAAACTTGGAATCAAGAATAGAATTTTAATTAATATGTAAATATTTATTTTAGGTTTTTTTTGAGTAGGGGAGCTTATTTTACAAGAAAACCCTATGCGGGTCCAGAGCCATCCGGCTAGGAGCTTGCAAAGTTGCAGAGGGTTAACAAGTGCATGGATGGATTGTTTTGTGCCAATAACAAGTTGGAAAGTGCACAAGGATGATTCTAGACCTTGTATCCAAGAGGAGGAAGGAATTTTAACACCTTATAATAAATTTTGAGCCATTAATTTATAGATTGGTCTAGAGACCCTAAAAACCCTTAAAAATAGGGGTTTCTTGAAAGTACAGTGTACGAACACTTGGGGGAGCCAAAACCTAGAAACTCTTGGAGCCTAGATTGACCTAAGAACTAATTCCAAGTTGGTTTATTTGTCTTACAAAGTGTATTTAGAAGTAATTCCAAGATTTTAGGATTTAGGAGGCCTAATTGAGCAAAAAGGCTACAAGGCCTAAAATATAGGGAGTCAAGAACTTGATTGAAAAGCCCATGAAAGATTGGTGAAATGTGTCCTAAAACCTATTATAAAGGATGAATAAAAAGGATGGACACCTAATACCATACCAGAGAAGGATTGAAACATAGTTTTCTTGGATAGGACCCATGAGTACCGAGAAGCTTGAGAAGGAGTGTAGAGAGTTTGATGTTGATTGGAGAGATTCAATGGAGTGAGGATTGATAGAAGTATCCTCTGGTTAGGGTAAAGTTAAATTTCCCTAGGAGGGCTAAGAAAGAGCCTTAGGAAGAGAAAGATAGCTCTCAAAGTGAAATCTCCCCATCACTTTAACATGTATTCAGTCATGTCCTTGTTTGGTCTTTTGATTTGTTGGACTAAATTACCAACTTGGTCTAGTAAGGGGTTTAGACTCATCAATTTTCTTAATCCCCTTGTTTCTGTCTCCAATAGGGAATATAGTGATGTTGTGGAAAAATCCTTAGTTATCTTAATCAATTCATCCAACCAAATAAACTAGTCGTGTACTCAGTTGAGTACCATCCTTACCCATTCAGGTTTGAATACCCTCATTAAATGTATATCATGAACCAATCTTTTTTTTTTCTAGATGGGCGTTCTCATCCTGAACTTTTCCATTTACGCACATCTTACTAAATGAAACATCAATCTTGAATTCACACAAATATTTGATTTTGTAATGAATAAATGTAAGTACATCTTCAATCAAAAGAACTCATGGCTATATTGAAGATAATGCTCTCATCATGTCAATTTTTGTGGCTATAGCTAGGGTAAACTTGTTTTTAGGGCTCACAGGTTTTCCATTCTTCACTAGAATTGGTGTTTTCATCCTAGGTGCCATGATCAATTTGAAATGCGTCACTTGAACAAACTACATCACGCTTAATCATACTCAAATTCACAAACACAACCTGGTGTAAAACAGTTATCTCATAAATTTGCCATAATTTTCTTACAAAGATTTAGAATTACCTTGAAATCACTTGATTGCTTGACAAAATAATCGCTCTGTAATATGCTCAATGCTATTTTGAAAATGTTAGGTTCAAAATAAATAATAAGTTGACCTATTTATAGGTTTCCCACGATTAGGGTTTCCAACGGCTCAAATTATTTGCAATAAATGCACTTGTTGAGTCCCTTTTTACCTTTATACTGAATGCATAGTTACTCTTCTTTACCGAGTAAAACAAAATACCATATATAACAATGTTCATCCAAAAATTTCACAACTTATCCAAATACATCTTAATATGCTGATATGGATCTTAACTTTAGTGCTTAGAAACTGAAGTAAGATTAATAATAAGCATGCAATTCCTACATTCCTCACACCAATTAGGTGGAGCTCAGGGCCACCAACTCGGTAGAGATTGTGTTGTCTATGGTTTTGAATGATGTTCCACCATCCCGAGTCTTTCTCCTCCAGTTTTTTTTTTTTTTTTTTCATTTTTTCTCTTATTTCTTCAGTAGTAGTTAGTGCTTTCACTATAGACCCTTCTTCTCTCGGTCCATCTCCTCGGTATCTGCAATTTCTTGCTAGGTTTCCTACCTTATGAGAATGAAAATATGTCATGTCAGGGTTCCTCCATGCTCTTCGATTATTTATTTCATGCATCAACATGCAATTTGTAGAAATGTGTCCATACCTTCCATATGATAAACATGAAATTCTTGTATTATAGTCCAAAGGTATAGATGTGCTTGCTAGGTTAGTATTAGCATTCCATTTTTCATTTCTTTTCTTTGTTATACATTCTTCATATTTGTATCCATACTTATTGCAATTTTTGCAGTAACCATCAAACTTAGGTTTCCTTGTGTTGTTAGAGAGATTAGTTATGTATTCAAAAGCTTTATTTCCATAGCAATTTTATCTAAAGCAATAACCATAAAATGTAGGTGTACTCGGTATTTTACCTTTTCTACTTCTGCAAACATTAGTAGTGTGTCTAGGCTTCCCAAAATAATTCCAACTTGACATCTTTTATTTCAGTGGGGGTACAATACCTTGATCTTTCTATGCATTATATGATTCTCCTTTCTCGGCAGTGATTTTATCTTTGAATCCAATTTATTTTTTTTCATTCCTTTGCTTATGATACTTGAATTGTTGGTCCAAATATTTTAGTGCTTCTTCATTTCTTTTTAGTGTTTCATTTGCATCCTTCTCAGCTTTCAGTCTTTGATTCATTCTTTCAATCTCAGATTTCATTTCTTGTTCTCAAACACCTTTCTTGTGTTATCTTAGTTTGCATTTAGAAGTAAGTCGGTCATATTATAGTGAACTTGGGTCATTCTCATAATCTAATTATCTTTCTCAGTTAACCTAATTTCAACTTGTCTTTTCTCATCTTCTTTCATTTTCTTTTTGTCTTCAATAGTCCTTTTTGCTTCAATCAATTTGTTCATTCTTATTATGCTGGTTTCAAGATCTATCTTCATTAGGTCCAAGTGGTTGGTAGGTGAATCATTATTTTCTAGTATTTCTCTTATCTCTGATTCTAACTCACCAGTTACAATTCCTTCAAATGTTGTCTCAAGTGTATCAACTTGTTCTCAGGGATAACTTTAAGAAACCCCCTCCTAGGAAAAAGTGTAAAATCCTGGTGAATCGTACATTAATTTAGGGGAAATTTTTTAATGATGATGGCGGAGTTTTTTTTCAAATTAAGAAAAAAATATAAAGTCGTAGGCGATTTTGTCCCTCTCGAATGAAAATTCCATAAAATCCTGGCGAATTATTGTCTTGTGAAGGTAAAAAAAATATTTGTAGTGGCAAATTATAAATTAATGTGGGTAAAATATGTAATATATGAGGCGAATTATTTTCTTGTGAAGGTAAAAAAAATATTTGTAGTGGCGAATTATAAATTAATGTGGGGAAAATATGTAACATATGAGGCGATTTTTATGTGTAGTTTGAAAATATATTTATTTTATTGGCTAATCTATCGTTAATTATGGGAATAATAAATATTTTATTTGG
>MU226765.1:2768698-2804651 GCA_018584345.1 Thuja plicata
AAAGTATAAAATTAAATATCGCGCGGGGCGATGGGCCCGGGCATTGGACCGAATATTAATAATGGCCAGGCGATACGGTGAAACGAATATATGTAAAACAATCGCCAATTCCCCGCTCGCCGACATGTGACATTCGCCAATTGGCGAATAATCGCCACTAAAGTTATCGCTGCTTGTTCTAATGTAACCTTCAATTCATCATATATTTTCCTTCTAATCCTTAGAGACTTCTCAAGTTTATTTTTCAGATCAATGATTAATTATCTTGCACTTTCCAACTGAGATTCATGGCCATCAATCCTTTTGAATTTCTTACAACTTTCCATGACTAAGATCTTTAACTCTCAAGTGGTCAAACCATTTAACTCAATAGTAGAATCTCTCATACCAATTGTTGGAATGACTATGGAAATTTGGGACTGAGAAGAGAGGGGTGACTCAGTACCACTAAACACTATATAATAGAAATTACTTATAAAGCATATGCTATTGCTAGTTGATTATCGAGCTCATAAATTTGAAATGAAAGTAATATAAAGCTTATAAAAAATCACATCAAATCAATAAACAATAGAACTCATAACACCATGATTTTCATAACACATAAATCCTTGGTTAGAGGACAAAAACTGCGGTGGGGATGACACCCACAACCTTCACTAAGTGCAATATAAAGGGTTCTCGGTTAGAGCTTACAATGTTTAGCCATTTTGATAGCTTATCTGGTTAAGAGTATAAAAATACTTGTTAGGTCTACCTGTTTAGAGAATTATATCAAACTCTACACTTAGAGATGAACCCTGTTAAATGATTTACAAATATAAGATCAGTTAAGATCTACCTAGTATTGGGATTTAAAGATCTCAATATAATATTATCAATAACTCAATAATCTCTGAAAAAATGCATCAAATGTAAATGTTGTTCAGAATCTATGTGCTTTGATATGTGTTACCTCAATCTCAAACTGTAACACTATTATTTTCTACTCTTCTACAGCTAAATTTTTGGTTGGTGCTCTCTTCTATGCTTTGTGTTCTTCAAATAACACCTTTAACTTTCTCAGAAATAATAATAAAGTTCTTAAAAACTTCTTCAACAATATCGGCCTCTTCAACTCTGTAAATCATCCCTTATATATAATATTTTATGTCTCTTAATCTTATGTGTTAGGTTGTTGTGAATCATTCTTAACCATTATATCTTCTTTTCTGCTCAGTGACCTTGTCACTTTTACCTCGGTACTTGTTGTTTTTCTTGGTACTAGCAAACTTTATTTTTTCACTTGATATATGCCTTATATATTCACTCTAATTTATTTGAATCATTGATCATGTAAAAAATTGTTATAAATTATTGTAGTAATGTAATTAATGTTGTGACAAAGCATTAAATGTGATCTGATTGCATTTAAGATTAGTTGTCTAACTCAGTTGAGTAATTCCTTCAAATCGGTTATAATAAATTCAATAATAAATGATTATCCACTTGGTGTCCATCATTGCATTTGGTGTAATGTAAAACTCGGTAACTATAGACACTCAGTACTCTATCTTTAACTCTTTATACTTATACCAAGTTCTCTCTTATTTATGACTTAACCGACTGGCTCAGTGATAATTGTCGACTAGTCAAATATATGAATAACTCCTTTCACCAACTGGTTCTTCTTGACTCTATGACTTTGACATAAAATAATGATAAAAAAATATATCTTATAGAGATAACACTTAATTGGGGTCATCCTTGCTAAATATATGCCTTGAAATATGTATAAAAGGAGACCTATCCCTCTCATTTTCACATCCATTACATACCTACATCTTAACATCACGCAAGCATTATCAAGCTTAACCTATTATTCTTTAAAGTGAAAGTAAGTCATCAAGAATTTAAATTCTTCTTTTGATAATTTCTATCATGCATTCAAGGCATTTCCTTCCATAGATCTAGCTTCTTTCCCCATTAGAGGCCAATCAAAGCATTTTGACATAAAGGAAGTAGATCTACATTCTTTCATCAAGTAGTCTTCTTCTCATTCTTTCTCAATCTAACATTGTGGAAAAGAACAAAACTCATCATTCAATGGTTTGTTTTCATGATTTCCTATTGTGTTTCCTCTAGTTCAAGCTATTACATTGACACTTATGATCATCTCCAAAGAGGCATTGTATCATTGAGGTATAAGGTGTTTTGTGTTTCAGATCTAGATTACATTTCCTTGTGCAACTTCAATTTCATTTCAAGGTTAATTCATATATAGGGGCTTGACCAAGGAAATCCTCTTTGCACAAATTTTTCCCCTTCTTTCTTGTGTACAAGAATAGGTGATGCGGTCTTGGATCCAGATTTTTAGAGTTGTAGAACCAGTGACTAATCGTCTATAAAATTTGTTAGTTTTGGAGTCTCCATGATAAGGCCAAACTTTTAGGATGAGGTCTACTTGAGTATGAATTTTCCTAAGGATCTCCAAATTTTACAGTTGGGAGATACAAGCATTAAGGTTCAGATCAAGAATGATTTTTGATTCTAACAGTTTCGAGACAGTCGTTTCCAGATTTGAAGTTTGTTCCTCCTCTCCTAACTTTCAAGGTGGCTTCATTCTTCTTCTTTTCATCTTGAATTTACTTTTATGCATCATATATGATATCACATATTTCTAGTATTCATCTTCTTTACCATAGCATAAGTGTCTTTCATACTTTTACATATCATAATCACACATTATTCAATAAGGAATATCCAAATCTACCCTTTACCAAGATCTTGCATTAGCACCCCTTTATTCTTTTTGGGTTGTGCTAATCAGATTGGTTGAAGGGTGGGTTTTTATTCTAATGTACAATATCATTTGGTAAGTGATCTCCATCCTAGAATTTCTCACCATTTTCTACTGTATAATAAGTTATTAGCATGGAGTTTATACTTGGGTTGCTGATACAGAGGGTTTAGGGTTCTAGTGATTTCTTTCCAAAAATGCCTCTATTATCTCTTCTAACCATCCAATGGTTAATCTTCCTATGTTCTCCTCTCCACTATGGATCTCCTAGGTCCTCTGTATCAACTTACCTCCTAGGTATAGTTGACTGGTGGAAGACACAAACACCTCTAGGATCAACTAGTCCCACTAGTTCTTCACTTTCCTAGGCTTCTTCACTAGATCTTTCCCCTAGAATCCCAAAACCTTTCTTAGGATCCTCCCCATGCACCTCATAGAATATTTTATATGTTCTAGCACCATTAAAATTCCATTGGAATCAATTCCAACTCTTCTGGACACTCCAACAATTCCTTTGTTGTCGATTATACTAGGAAGCCTAATTGCCCTATTTCCTAGTAGGTCAAATTTCACTGTTTTGGGTCCTAAGCTCCCAAATATTCAAAAAAAATCCATATAAGTCCTTGAAAATATTCAAGGTATCCACCAACCCTATCAGAATCCAAAATCATATCTTTTGGATGCACCCACAACCCTAGTTATCACCAGGCCCTAGTTTTCAGCCTATCTTCTAGGCCTCCAGACCAATCAGTACAAACAATTACCAAATTGGTCTTCAAAATTCCTATTAATTCTCTCACCATTTTATCCTTCATGGGAACACTTTAGGTCTTTTTAACATGCCACTAAGTTCACCATCCATGATCATGGGTGCTCTAAACAATTCAATCTGTATCATGTCCTGGCTCACTTGCTCCTAGCAGTTAGCCTTAGGAATTCATTCCATGTCTAGGAATTCCATTGAAAAACCAAAAATGAAAACAAAAACACTATTTAAAAATTCTTACCCTTCATCCCCTGTGGTTTCGGCCATTTCCATCGTTGGATGCTTAGGTTAGAGCCATATCTACCACTGTAACTCTGTAAATGGAGACTACAAATCAGTGACTTAAACTTTATTACAACTTTGCACTACGATAACTTGAAATAAAAATAATCAATTCATAAGAAAGATAATACAAAAAAATACACTACCATGGGTTTTGATCACCCAATTCAATCTGTATACATCCATACAGAAAGCAAGAAACAACACAGTTTACAAAGAACTACAGTCTGACATGCGTACACAAGGTACACAAAAATGTTATGCAATGTAAAACTCCATTAACCTTTTGAAAATCAAATATCCATGCTCATATACCCTAACATGGGTAGTTACAACCTCTCCAACCTCCATTAGCAACTTCTTGCAAAAAGTTGCAAAAGTTGCTCGAGCAACTTTTCAAAGTTGCTAGCAACTTTTTTTGCATTTTGTGTTATTTGACTCTTTTTGTCAACTCGATAAATGTTGTTGACTTCTATGTCCCTAGTTAGGATATTTAGGGTCCTAAGAGACACACTAAACCCAAATTACACAAATATAGCATATTTTGTCTTTTTAGGTCAAAATGACCACAAATCACCTAGTGAGCACTTTTGCTTCTTACAAACATGGAGGTGGTCACTTTTGGATCCAAACTATTAGATCTTATTCCAATCCACACACAACACCTAACACAACCCTAAAAAAAACCAAACATATCAAAATGGGAGGTGATCTGCACCATACTCCCTTGGGACAAAGAACTCAAGTCCCTTGAGTTAGGAGGTCTTCAATGGTGACCCCATGCTTCAGAATGTCTATCTCTATCATCCAAGTGGCTTCAGCTTCAAGTAGTCCCAGCCACTTGATGAGGTACTCTTTATAAGTACCCTTCCCTATCTTTTTGATCACCTTAGAATCAAGTATACTGTCTAACTATGGTGGGATTGGGGTAGGAAAATATTTCACTCAATCATCATCTCCTAAATCTATAATAGTGTTTTGACCTATTTCTAGAGATGGTCCCTTATAGGGAGACAGGTCACATACATTAAATATTGGTGAAATGCCCAAATCAGGAGGCAATTCCACTTCATATGCATTCTTTCCATACTTGTGCAATATCTTCAAGGATCATATCTTCTTCATGATTAATTTGGTAGGTTGTCCCTTGGGTAGTATTTCCTTTCTAAGGTAAGCAAGTACTAAATCCCCCACCTTGAACTTCAAATCCCTCCTTATCCGATCTGACTTGGACATATACTCCTCCACTTTCTTTTGTAGAGTCTTGTTGACTTGATCATGAATCTCTTTCATCTGTTCTGCAAATGACTCCTCTTGGGCACTCCTTTTATATGGTAAACTAAGATCCCTCAACTCAAGGATCCCTCTAGGATTCATCCCATAGAATATCTCCAAAAGGCTTTTACCATTAATGCTATTAATGGAGTCATTATAGGCAAACTCTTCTTTCCCTATGATGTGATCCCATGACTGTCCATGTTGCTTAGTCAAGCATCTTAGCAAGTTCCCAAGTGACCTATTGACTACTTCTATTTTCCCATCTGACTATGGATGATAGGCTAAAGATAAAGACAAGTTTGTACCTAGCATCTTCTATAGGGTCCTCCAAAAATGACCCACAAACTTACTATCTCTGTCACTTACTATATTCAATGGAAAACCATGGATTCTTACAAAGTCTCTGAAGAACATGCCTACAATATGTGAAGCATCATTGGTTTTCTTGCATGGTATAAAGTGTGCCGTCTTACTAAAATAGTCCACCACAACAAACACACTATCATAACCCATGGTTGTCTTTGGTAACCCCAAAACAAAATCCATACTTAGGCACTCCAATGGCCTTTGGGGTATGGATAGGGGTTGACACAATCCAATGTTACTACTTTTTCCTTTAGCCCTCTGACATATCTAACATTTCTCCATAAACTTCCTTACATCTGACTATAACTTAGGCCAATAGTAATGCATATTCACTTGCTCAAGTGTTTTATCCACTCCAAAGTGGCCTCACAAGCTTCCTTGGTGTTTCTCCTTCACAATGTTCTCCCGTATTGAACACTGATGTATACACATGAGGTGTCCTTTAAACAATAGTCCCTCCTACAACATAAATTCAGTGAATTCCACCTTGAACCCCTGTTGGAACTTTACACATGCCTCATAGGCATCTTTGAAGTCATTATCCTCTTTGTAGAGGTCTTTCAAATAATTCATCCCCACACTATGCAATTGTATCTCCTGTATATTTAATACTCTTCAACTAAAAGCATATGCAACCTTGTTGCTAACCCCTTTCTTGTGTTTGATGACAAATGTGTATGCTTGCAGAGATTCTACCCACTTAAGGTGCCTTTGATTCCATTTTTCTTGCCTATTCAAGAAACTTAGGGCATGGTTATTAGTGTAGACCACAAATTCCCTTGGTAGGAGGTAGTGTCTCCATTTTTTAAGGGCTTGTACTATAGCATAAAACTCAAAATCATAGGTGGAGTAATTTTGTTTGGCCTCACTTAACTTCTCTGAGAAGAATGCCACTAGGTGTCCCTCTTGACTTAACACTGCTCCTATGGCTAGTTTACTAGCATCACACTCCACCACAAACAACTGGTTGAAGTTGGGGAACCTAAGTGTAGGTAATTCTTCTATCCTCTTTTTCAACAGTTCAAATCCTTGGTATGCTGTTATAGTGCACTTAAATGGACATTTGATTCCTCCTTTGATAGTGTTGAGGATAGGGGCACATACATGACTAAAATTTCTCACAAATTTCCTATAGTAGGAGGCCAATCCATGAAAAATCCTAACATCCCCTATGGACCTAGGTGTAGGCCATTTTTAAAAAATTAACTTAACCTTATCAGGGTCCATCTTCATACATCCATTAGAAACCACAAAAAAAAAAGATAAACTACTTCAGTTTTTAGGAACTCACACTTTTCTTTACTGATCATCAATTTCTCTTGATGTAGCCTTCTCAAGACCATCTTCAAGTGCTTCATATTCTCCTCCTTAGACATGCTAAATATCAAAATTTCATCAAGAAACACTATTACAAACTTACCAATAAAATTTGCTAGCATTTCATTCATGAGCCTCATGGGTGTGCTAGGTTCATTAGTTAGGCCAAAGGGTATTACTAGCCACTCATACAGCCCTTCATTGGTTTTTAAGGCTGTCTTCAATTCATCACTAGGTCTAACTCTAATTTGGTGATACCGTGACTTCAAATCCACCTTTGATAAATAGAAATAACCACCCAAGTTATCCATCAAATCCTCAATACGGGGCATTGGGAATCTATATCTGATTATGATCTTGTTTATAGCCCTGGATTCTGTACACATCCTCCATTTTCCTCCTTCTTAGGTGCAAGGACAATTGGCATTGCATAGGGACTCAAAATCTTCCTTATAAGTCCTTTCTCCAACAAATCTTGAATTTGTTTTGTTATCTCTGCATTTTGACTTGGTGTCATCTTATATGCTATCTTGTTTGGAAAATTTGCTCCAGGTATGAGGTCTATCTGATGACTCACATCCCTCATGGGTGGTAATGCACTTGGAAAACCATTATCCACAATGTCATGATACCTTTCCAACAATTCTTGTACCTCTTGTGGCATGTTTGCTTTCTCCTTGGTCTCCTCCTTTGGCCTCACTATCACTGCATAATAGACCCCTCTCTCCTTCTTCATAGCTTTTAGAAACTCCTTTCCACTCGATATCATCACATTGGTTCCCACATGCTTCTCTTCATTAGGTTCCTGAAATGGATCCATTTGAAACTTCTTCCCTAGCTTGGTGATTACATAGTTGTTCTTTTGTCCATCATGAATACCCTTCACATCATATTACCATGGACATCCTAAAACAAGATGGCATGCATCCATGGGAAATATTTCACAAAGGATCTTGTCCTTATACTCACCTATTTCAAACTCCACCATGGTTTGTTCATCTACCAATATTTGTTGTCCCTTGTTTAGCCATGATACCTTGTAGGGAGAGGTATGACATATCCTTCTAAGTTTCAGTTTGTCCACCATCTCTGTTGATACTATATTCTCAGTGGATCCATAGTCCAATATCACTTTGAAAATCTTTCCATGAGACCTAAAAGTAGTCTTAAACAAATTCTTTCTTTGAGGTGGCTCTATGGTATTAGGTACTTTCAACAAAGACCTTCTCAACATTAGATTCTCTCCATCCATTACTGGCCCTGTCTTGTAAATGGGAGAAGTAAAACTTTGTGTATTTTCCTCTTGCACAAAATAATTTCTCCTATCCCCCATAGAAGATGAGGAAGCCTTTTCAAGACATCTTCCCATTGTATGACCCACTTGATTGTAGTTATAACATCTACTAGTAAAGACTGAATTGGACCTTCCTTGTGACTGGAATCTACCTCTTTGAGGTCCTCTTCCTTTGTATCCTCCTCTTTGAAATGATCCTCTATACTGATTACCCCCACTTTTATCCATAGATTGATTATCTTCTAGCCTACTTGGGATTTGTTCTCTACCAAAGTTACTCCTACCTCTGAATACTCTATTATTGTTATTACCCCTTCCTCTTTGATGGAAACCATTCCTCCTCCTAGCCTTATCCTTTGCTCTCAAATCCAACTAAAAACACTTATGCATACTGTCAAGAGCCATCATGCTAATTTAGTCTTGGATTCCCTACCTCAATCCATTTAGGTACCTTGCTACCTTCTCCATTTCTTCTTCTTGTCTCCTTGCCCTTAGGCTCAATTTTTGAAACTCCTCGGTATAAGCCCTTATTGGCATCTCCTTTTTTCTTGAGTTTTGCAACTTTTGATATATTTGAATTTCATAATCAGTGGGCAAGAATTGTGCCCTCAATATGATCTTCATCCTCTCTCAAGAAACTATCTTCTTCTTTCCATTGGTTACCGTATCATCTTGCATCATGTTCCACCACAACAATACAGATCCTTTCAGTCTAGCCTTGGCATAGCTGACCCTCTTCTTCTCTGCCACTTGTTTACAATCAAACTGATTGTCTATAGCCTCTAGCCAATCCAAGAAATCTTCACCATTCAAGTTACCACAATAGTTGGGTATGTGTTACATTATATCTTTTTTGATGGACTTAAAGGCATCCAAGAATAACTTTTGGTCTTTATCCATCTCCACTTCTTTTCATTTAGATTCTCCTGACTGATTCTCATTCTCTTCATCATCACTATCATCTCCCCATTCAGTTACGTTCTTCTTACTCCTTGTTTCTGACACACTAGCCTTCTCCAAGTGGAAATGAGCCAATTCCACAATGGCATCCCTATGCACTTCCTTAGGAGGCATGATTTAAACCTCTTGACTCTCCTCCCCTTCAGACATACACAACCTTCAAGAATTTCTAGCTCTGATACCATTCTGATGCTGAAGGTTTAGGGTTCTAGTAATTTATTTCCCAAAATGCCTCTATTATCTCTTCTAACCATCCAATGGTTACTCTTCCTATGAGTTCCTCTCCATTATGGATCTCCTAGGTCCTCTTTATCAACTTTCCTCCTAGGTATAGTTGACTAGTGGAAGACACAAACACCTCTAGGATCAACTAGTCCCACTAGTTCTTCACTTTCCTAGGCTTCTTCACTAGATCTTTCTCCTAGAATCCTAAACACTTTCTTAGTATCTTCCCCACACACCTCATAAACTCTTGTCTATGTTCTAGGTCCATTAAAAGTCCATTGGCATTACTTCCAACTCTTCAAGACACTCCAACAATTCATTTGTTGTCAATTATACTAGGAGGCCTAATTGCCCTATTTCCTAGTCGGTCAAATTTCACTATTTTGGGTCTTAAGCTCCCAAATATTCCAAAAAACTCCATTGAATTCATTGAAAATATTCAAGGTATCCACCAACCCTATCAGAATCCAAAATCCCAGCTTCTGGATGCACCCACAACCCTAGTTATCACTAGGCCCTAGTTTTCAGCCCATCTTTTAGACCTCTAGAACAGTCAGTACAAAAAATTACCAAGTTGGTCTTCAAACTTCCTATCACCATCTCTCACCATTTTATCCTTCATGGGAAAACTTTATGGCTTCTTCACATGCCACTAAGTTCACCATCAATGATTATGGGTTCTCTAAACAATTCAATCTGTATCCTATCCTGGGTCACCTACTCCTAGCAGTCAACCTTAGGAATTAATTCCATGTCTAGGAATTCCATTGCAAAACCAAAAAGGAAAAAATACACTATTTAGATAGTCTAACCCTTCATCCCCTATGGTTTCAGCCATTTCCACCAGTGGATGCTTAGGTTATCTAGCCATATCTACCATTGTCACTCTGTAAATGGAGACTATAGACCAGTGGCTTAAACTTTATTACAAATTTGTACTAAAATAACTTAAAATAAAAATAATAAATGCATAAGAAAGTTAACACAAAAGAATACACTACCATGGGGTCTGATCACCCAATTCAATCTGTACACAGCCGTACAGAAAGAGAGAAACAAAACACTTTACAAAGAACTCCACTCTGACATCCGTACAAAAGGTACACAAAAATATTATGCAATGTAAAACTCCATTAACCTTCTGAAAATCAAAGATCCATGCTCATATACCCAAGCATGGGTAGTTATAACCTCTCCAACCTCCATTAGCAACTTCTTGCAAAAAGTTGCAAAAGTTGCTCGAGCAACTTTTCAAAATTGCTAGCAACTTTTTTGCATTTTGTGCTATTTGAATCTTTTTGTCAAATCGATGGAAGTTTGTTGACTTCTATGTTCCTAGTTAGGATATGTAGGGTCATAAGAGACACACTAAACCCAAATTACACAAAAATAGCATATTTTATCTTTCTAGGTCAAAATGACCACAAATCACCTAGTGAGCACTTTTGGCTCTTACAAACATGGAGGTGGTCACCTTTGGATCTAACCTAATGGATCTTATTCCAATCCAGAAACAAAACCTAAAACAACCCTAAAACACACCAAACACATCAAAATGGGAGGTACTCTACACCAGTTGCGTAAGACATAAAGAGGGAATGATTTTATGTTTTTAGTTGTGGATAGAATTTCTAAGATGGATCATTTTATACCTTGTAATAAGACATCATCATCACATGTATCAGATCTATTTTTCATGGAATTTGTGAGATTGCATGGATTACCTAAGAGCCTTGTTTGAGACAAAGATACTAATTTTGTTGGTTATTTTTGGAGGAAATTTTTGAAGAAGATGAAGACTGATTTGAAGTTTAGTTCTACATTTCACCCACAAACCGATAGACAAATAGAGTTAGTAAATAAAAGTTTGGGTAATTTACTAATATGTTTGGTTGGAGAGAAGATTGGAAGTTGGGATTTAGTCATTACTCAAGTAGAGTTTACATATAACAATTTCATGTTCATAGAAGTATATGAAAACAAACATTTGAGATTGTTATAGGCATGAAACCTAAAGGTATATTAGAATTAATGGATATAAGTTGTGATGGTAAAGAAGAGGAATTTTTAGAATATGTGAAGTCATTGCATAATCAGGTGAAGAAACACTTGAAAGATATGAACCATAAATACAAGGAGAAATCATATGATAAGAGGAGGCATAAAGAGTTTTAAGTTGGAGATGAGGTAATGGTTTATTTGAGAAAAGAAATATTTTACATATAGGGCATACAATAATTTAAATACACTGAAGTTTGGACCTTGTAAGATCTTGAAGAAATTTGATTCAAGAATGCATATGAAGTTGAGTTACAAGACACCTTGGACAAAACACCTATATTCAATATTGTAGATCTATATGAGTATCATGAGATAGATTTCAGTGGTAATAAAAGTGTATTAGAGTTGGAACAATAGTTTCCTAAGAAGTAATTGGATGAAGTCGAAGATATTTTGGATCACAGAGTTGGTCGAAGCACTAGAGATAGATAATACTTTGAATATCTTGTGAAGTGAAACATCATACTAGCTGAGGATTCGTGATGGATTTCTCAGGCTGAGGTAGACCTTCTTGGTTTTCCTTTGGCTCCATCAAAGTGAGAGGCTCACTTTTCAATCACCTTGGGTTTTTCATGTAGGAGCATCATTCGGTTCTTGGCAATCTTGCATCAACCAAAAAGATTTTTTATTTTAGTTTGTTCCTATTCTATTCAGTTCTATTTTTTCGTTGTCCTTCAGTGTTGGCACATTTTTAGCTGTGGACCTCGTCACATATTCTTGGCATCATGTTTGATCTTCCTTTGGATTCACACCTTGATCCATTTCTTATTGGTGGAGATATTAATATTTTTTGGTCATGACCTATCTGTTCTTCATGTTCTCAGCTCGTTGGAGTTTTCAAATCCTGCAAAACTTTCTTCTTGGTTTTTACACCTTTTGGTTCATTGATCAATGTTCCTAGAATCTTGGTTCACCTCCATCTTGTTTCTTGCTTCATTTTATCATTTGTTGGAAGAGATCATCAAAAATTTTGTCCTGACCTATTTTGCATGTTACGTGTCCTGCCCTAGAGATTGTGATCCTTTCTTGTCCAACTTGGATGTGTTACGAATGACTATATATTATTGTAATAGTTCCTTATCTTAGCAACTTTTAGTATTGATGATTCATAGATCCATAAAAAAGATAGAATCTAGATTTTGATCTATAGTTAGGTCTGTATGCCTATTCTGTAAGCTTGCATGTTTCTAGCCAGTTGTAATTAAATTTATGATAATGCAAACCTCTGATATTCCTTTCTCTCTACTCCTTGTTGTTTCCATTGTTTAGCTCTTGTGACACAGTTTAGACAATCTTCTTTAAGTACCCTCCTGCCATGGATGCACCACAAATTGTGATATTTCTATCAGGTTTAATTGTGTAGTTTTGGAGTCAAACTTATTGAGTCATGTTTCATGAGTTTTGGGTCACAAGAACCCATCTCTCATGATAATGAATGAAACACTTAGCGACCATTATATATAATAAATTTTCACAGGGATGAATCGTTAGGCCTTCATGAGATTCCACTCATTTCCATTATTGCTCCAACTCAAGCACACTTATCCATGGATTTTTCTCCAAGGTTTAACCCACTTCGCTTTCCACCCTATTTGTAAAACATTTATAAAATTTTGTGCCCTATGAACCATTCATCATAGAGCCCCTTTAGCTCATCGACCATTAAGTCTAGGATCTATATGTTTATAGAAATTTAAATTATGATATTGCTATTAGGATTCAACTATATACTTTTTTATTCAAAATTGTTGATCCATGTTTCATGAGTACTGGTTCACAAGAACCCATCTCTCATGAGAATAAAGAGAAACATTAGAACTCATTTCATCTAGGTGACACTCAACTAGGTGAAGCATCATGCCTTTTGGGGAGGTTACCCATCCCAGTATTTCTTTGGAACTCAAGCATGCTTAATCATGGAGTTCCCTCCAAGGTTAAATCCACTCAGCTTTCTATCCCATTTTCATAACCTTAAACAAGTATTGTACCTTATGAACCATTCATTATAAAGTCCCTTTAGCTCATCAATTGATAATTAGGAGATATTTTGAACCACAAAAAGTCAAATTTTGATATTGCTATCAGCATTAAACTACTTAGTTTTTGAGTCAAACTTGTTTATCCTTGTTTCATGAGTAGTGGTTTATAAGAACCCATCTCTCATGAGAATGAAGGGAACACTTAGCACATATTGCATCTTGGTGATGTACACAAGGGTGAAGCATCGTGCCTTCTTGGAAGGTCACCCATCCTAGTATTGGTCCAACTCAAGTGTGCTTAACCGTGAATTTATCGACAAGTTTAAACCCTATTAGCTTTCTACCACATTTGTGTACTATATTTTTATAACTTGGAAACTCGATTCTATGTTTTCTAATTTTTTTTTCTTATATGTAGAAAATAAAGGTATTCCATCAAATTTCATCTTAAAAAAATTCAACCTAACTTATTAAAATGTTGTTTCTTCTTTCAGAGCTTCAATAAATTCGTACACTTGATTAGAGGAGGTTTAACTTTTTCCTTCCTTTCTACAGATTTAAAAACATACCAAACTTATTCCATGACCTTTATTTTATATTCCTTATTTTTTAATTGCTATTTTTCAAGTGGTAGTGTAACCATCTCATAACCTACAAATATTGATGGAGTTCCCTCTTATATCAAGTGGGGAAGGGTACCAACTGGTATAAAAAAAAACTATCAACAAAAAATTAAAAAAAGGGTTTGGAGAGGAAGTACACCACTACAACAAACAAAGAATTTATAAACAATACATAGAATAACCAATACAAAAAACTTTAATAATCATCGTCCTAGGAACAATTATCAACATCAAATAAGAGTTTCTCTTGTTTACAAACTTCAAGTTCAATTTTTTGTAAGGTTTACAATAAGACCAATGCTTAAGATCTTACTAAGACATTCATCAATTAATAAGGCAAAGAGTCTTGAATGTAGACAAGTTAATTTGGGAAACATGATGTTGGTAGACATACTAAAAAATACTTGATAATACAAGTGTATGGAAAGAGGTACTCATTGCATATTTTTCATTTTATTTTCATGTTCCTATTAAGCACACATCATAAATAATAGATTGATGTGATGTTACATTTTAGGATCAAAATGTACTTAATGTTGGGGTAAAATGTAATGGTGAATTTTTCATAGCCAGGGCAATTTCCATTTAACTTGTGTCATTAAATAACAATACGTTTGAATGCATTTATATATTTATAAATTTTACAATTGTCATGGGACAATATTCATGAATTGTATCAAATATTCATTTAAGCAAATTTAATCCAAAGTACATAATCAATATGTATCAAAGACAATTTATAATAGTCTCAAGGTATTTTTCAAACAAAAAGACATTGATTATAGACCTATAAGAATCAAAATAAGACAATCTTCATCCAAATTACTTATCTTCAAAAGATAAAATAAATCTATACAAATTACTTTTCTTCAAAAGATAAAATTAATCTTATCCTTAATTTTGTTTAAAAAAAGGTGTTATTCTAAATTATTCATACCCAAGTTTGTCACTTCTCAATCCACATTAATTTATGCTCGTATAAAGATTTTATTATATTCGATAGTTTGATTTCCTTTCAGTAGAGATTATTAATTCCTACCATAGCTAGGTAACTATTGCATTCATTAGATGCAATTTTTTTTTTATTTGGACCAGTTAGATTATAGAATTTATAGAGATTGTTTATATTCTCTAAAGTTTGATAATTATATTATATTTAACAAATTTAGAAAATGTCTTTTATTTAGAATTCTAATGACTGAAACCAAAAAAGGCTATGTGAAAATTAATATTAGAAGAGATTAATTAGAAAATTTAAAAATGTCATGTTGATTGGTGAATATCTCATTTAATATTAAATTCAAAGATGAGAATCATTAAATGTTCACAGATCGAGCATTAAATTTAATAGCTGTCATCTCCCTTCTTGTTTACTCTGCTTTCTTTTCCACACATTCACCCTCCATTACCTGCATCTCCGAGCACAGAAAGGCTTCCTACTACTGCATATCCTTGGAGAGGTAACAATTTCTTTGATATTGGGATTATCTGTAAATGCTTTTTAAGAAATCTTGACTCTAGTGTGAAAACAATTTTCCATTTACTCCATGGCCCGGGATTGGTATTTTGGCATTTTGCAGTAAGGGTTACCGCTTATTTTTAAGAGAAAATATTTGATTTTTATGTGGGGGAATTGTTCTATTTTTTGCCAATGTTTTAGGGGTAAATTCATGGAGTGATGTGAATGGTTTTTCTTGGCACTGTTGAAGTTACCTGTACCCATAAGATATTCTATATAAATATTTTTCCTTCAATTTCTATGAATTCATATATCGTCTATTGAGTGGTAGGAGTTTTAGGAGGATACTTGTAAAACCCTTGACAGAAAATATTATCGGATATGGAACTGTTTACTACAACTTGCTTTAAAACTTTGTCATCTGCTAATAAATTACCATTAGGCAAGTTTTGTCCGAGACCCTATGTTGATGTTCTGATATTTTTTGTGGTAATATTTATTTTACATCTCTTACGATTGCCATGCCTTTGGACCAACTGGAATTATAAATTTCAAACATAAGCCTTCTTAATGAGTCCTACTGTAAGGTTCTTCCACAAAAAAAAAGAATGAAATCTTTAAGTGTTGGGATCCCTCACTTTTTATGCAATAAGCATTGAATTTTAAAACACTTCAACTAGTAATTGTCACAATTTAAGGGGAAAATTTGTTAAGAAGAGAGGGTTTGATATCATTAATTATATATTTGGCTGCAAATTTTGTCCAAGAGGGAAATTAATGACCACGGAACCAAATTGTGCTTCAGAATCTCTACAAAATGAGCCCAGATTTGTAAAGTTTGGCTAAAATTTGAGGCTTTCTTGGTCTGAGTTAGAATATTGCTGCATTTTTTTAAAATTCAAGTTGTGCGAGGTTCGAATCTTCGAGAGGAAGATTAGTGAGCCCTAAAATTGAAGGTTCAAGAGTTTGTTTTTGATTTTTTATCATCTTATTCAATGGATAGTGTGTGAAAACTCAATATCTTGGGTTTTGTTCGGAATTATTTTCTCTGAGTATCTGTTTGTCGAATTATGCTTATTGTTTTATTGAAGTAGAGATGAATATTAGTTTTTTGAAACTGGAGGGGAAGTTGAGATGCTTTTTGCCGCAAATTTTGAAGTCATTGAATTATTGAACCTTCATAATTGTTGTTTTGCATATTACCCAGATGAAGTGGATATCTAGAGTTATGTATAATTAAAAGGGAAACTTCTTGGAAAAATATAAAAGTTTTGAATTTTGTTGGTTATAGTCTTAATCAAGGCAGAAATCTTTGTTTTATTTGTTTTATAATATTATGCAATTATTTTAATATTTTTCCAAAAACTTGGTGCACAGTAGTGGAAGTCTGGACAAGTGTTGCTCATGATGCACCAGCTCTCTTCTTTATACAAGAAATTTGAAATTATAGGAAGCTAAATAGAAATTGTCTCTGAATTATAAATAACTGTGACACCCTAAACTGTGTTAAGTAGGTAGTTGTATAATTCTATCGAATAATTTGTCTTGTTGACCGAGAAGAATGATGGGCTTTGAGAACGATGAGGCTCAAGAAGCTCATTTGTTCACATCCCCAGATGTAATGGAAATTTTCATTTTAGATCAGTCTCCGCGGACATTTATGTTCATTAACAGTGATTACAGTAGCGCGATGACATCTCAGGATGATATTCATTCATTCCCTCATGAAGATCCTGTGCACTCAAGCCTAAAGAATTCTAATGGTTTGGATCGCAGAAGTTTCAGTGATGAGGATTTTGTAGAACCTCCTTCTTATGCAGATGTTGTCTTTACTCCTTTTTGGGTAGAGTCTCTAATAAAGAATATTCAAGCAGATACCCAATCCAGCTGGTCAAAGCCTCTTCCTGAGAACTAGGGCTAATGCTCTTTTACCATTGGTGGTCTGGCTGAGGCATATCCTCTTGCTAGTAGGTGTAATCTTTGAGCCATTCTACGCTCCCTTGTACATATAGCTGTGAGTGATCCCAGCTAGCCTCAATGAGGGATTATGAAAATCTGAATCTGCTATTGCAATTTGACATTTTACACCTTAACCCATCACTGAAGGAAATCCAAACAGCCAAGTTTAGAAAACCATTCTACTATGTGTGGATTGTAGTTTGAGCCTTTGAGTCTCACCTTTAACACCTTTTCCTATCACTGATGAGAATCTGGGCAGTTGATCTTTGAACATAACCTTTTTATTATGTGTAGACTGTAATTTGAGCCTTTGAGTCTCACCAGCTTAAATAAAAATAAATAGTCTTCAAATTTAGTCACTATTTTGAGATTTTTATTGTTGGATAAATGCTCACACTTCACTTTTGGTTTTATATTTCTTACCCATGGTTTTGCATCTCTCTTCATCATGTACTAATAACACCCTAATTAACTAAGGGTGGTTAGGTGGTTGCCTTAGCGGTTGACAGGGTGCTTGCCAGACCTTTTTCTATATGTATACCTGTTGTACATCATTTTGATTCAAGGAAGAATTTTGGACTCACTATTTGTATTTTAATCTCTCATGATACTTCCTACTCACAATTCTTCATCTTCCTCTATTGATCATGTGTATTTGTGTTATATTGTGTGGTATCCAAATACTGATGAGAATGATTGGTTGTTGAATATGCATGTGTGAAATTTTTTGTTCAAAAGAAAGAAAGAAAGGAATTGTCGGGGAGCCAGTCCCTCGGTGTAAGGGTTTAGCAAAAAGTTGTTATTTTGTTTTCCATTGAAAATAGCAGGTGTATTCTTATTGTGAAGGTTCATATTAAATGCTTGGCTGCTTTCAAGTTCATGGCTTGAGTTTATTGCAGTAGTATATGATTTGACTAAATCGCGACACTGAAAGCTGCTAATACATATGGTGTAATGAATTCAACAAGGTTTAAAAAAAATGAAAAGGAATTTAAAACTAAAATTAAAATGAATAAATAATGTACTAAAACTAGTAGTGTAGAGTGTATCTTAAATTGTTGTTTACAAGGCCCTCGATGAAGATTGGAGGTTGCTTTGGATTTCCAAAATCAGTGTTCAATAAAGTAGTAGTAAAATATTAAGACTTTTGAATATGAAAAAATCCATTTAGGTGTGTTTCATTATTTTGTTGTTTTTTGTCTAAAAAATAGGTGTCTATTTTATTTTACAAAAGCAATTATACTTACGTTTCCATTTCATTCCTTGTTTTCTACAACAACCATGACTAATGAAATGTTGCTTCTTTTCCAAAATTATTAGGGACATTTTCATTTGCAAAATCAGAAAAAGCACTTATAAAGAACTGAGCCAACCAATTCTTCAGCAGCACA
The DNA here is from genome assembly GCA_018584345.1 of Thuja plicata. Taxonomy (NCBI): domain Eukaryota; kingdom Viridiplantae; phylum Streptophyta; class Pinopsida; order Cupressales; family Cupressaceae; genus Thuja; species Thuja plicata. Next base: position 2,787,438 of record MU226765.1, read on the forward strand.
AATTTGCAAATTTAGAAAAAAGCACTTATAAAAGACTGAGCAAACCAATTTGTTAGCAACAAACTACATCGTAAGGTACCAACCACTTATTTGCTAGCATTTTTTGGTTGTTGCTTTGTCTAAAATATAGTAGACTATTTAATATTCATAAATAGTACATTATTTTCTTGTTGTTATGTGCATTATTATATTCAAACATAAAACATAAATCATAGCATATCGTACACTACATATATAATAAATAGATATTCAACTGCTTTTTTTTTTATAAATATTATAGTAACAAAGTTTAATTGCTGATTTAGCAAGGTAGAATATCAACGTATAGTAGAAAAACTTGGCAGTGACAACAGGTAAAAGCACAATAATTTGTCACCTTTTAGGACAACTTATCAGCACCGCTGAATTTTAGTATTTCTAACTAAAAATTAATTTTGGCCAAACATATGGTCTAGCTAGATTCATTATAGTTAAGTTAGATAAGGTTTTAAACTTTTCCAATCGGAAATGTCTATTAAATGCATGTTTTATACCACTTTGAGGCCAATTACCGTAGAAATAAAATTATTTCAGAAAAGTGACGTTTCAATAACTCTAAGACTTTTTAATGATATTTTTTTTTAAATACAAAAATACCCTTTTGTAGAGATCAGAGTCAAGAATATCTCTTATAGATTTTATAGTGTTTTAATTATACATAGTCTATTATAATTAAAAAATATTGCAAGTAGGTATTTTAACAGTCAAGGAGATGTTGATTCAGAGAAAGAAAAAAAATAGTAAAACATATTAAAAAAATTTGAAAAACATACGGTGCACTAGAAGAGAGATTCCTCTTCAAGAATATATATTTCTTTTTTTGATTGGGATATATTTGTTATGAAAAATATGGCGGGAGATGAAAACTGTCGATTTCAGGTGAGTTGGAATTTGAATTATTATAAAAGAGAAAATATAGGTCACAAACCAATTTTTATTTCTTCATGCACTAGCTATATATGTGATCTATAACATATTTTGAAATTAGGGGAAAAAATGTTTATTTACATATAATGTTTTGGTGGGAACTAGACCCCTAATTTTCAGCATGTTTCTGCAACTGAAAAATCGTCCTTAAACATTAAAAAAAAATATCAAAACTTATTCAAAAAAAATATTAAAAATATTAATCATAAACTTCATCCATTTTAAAACATTTTATTAGTTTACATCATCTTCAAATTCCAAACACAAATGTCACTTTTATACTATTGAAGTTGAACAACTTTGATTTTGTTGTCCTTTTCCTTTGTAAAAGGGTGACAGATTATTGTGCTTTTACTTACTAGTATCATCTTTTATGAATAAGATCATTCTTCTTTCTCTATGGAGAACAAAAAATGCATATCTCACAAAACATTAGAGGCAACAAACAAAGTCGACATGCAAAAACCATAAATTGTAGATGTGGAGAAATAAAAAAACAAAAGAAAAACTGTACAATGTGATATTGATGACGTGATAAAGAAAGAAGGCCTATATAGAGTAAACACATTTAAATACAATGTCAGAGATAACTTATTTGACACCTTGGAATTCTTACTTCATGATAGGTGTACATCAACTCAACTACGCAATGGAACTATTGATTACTTCTTCAGCTGCCTCGAAAGAAATGAAAGAGAAGAAATTGACTCTTACAACAATGAGTTGGATCTGCAAACTTTGTATGATTTACATAAAGTTAAGGACATTGAAACTTATTTACGAAGAATGCAACTATCCGCAAAACCAACAACCACTAAATCTGAAACTGGACTTTGGTGAGATATATTTTGTATTCATTGGATATCCAAGTGGTTAAATCTATAGATATGTGTTTGGTCATCAACAAGAGGAAAAAAGTACTTGCACTTCAACAAATTTTCACGTACAGAATGATACTCACTGCTTTTCCATGATGCTAATCCACTTTGTGGCCATTTTGAACCGCTCGTACGATTTTCAATACCATATGTAGAAAACTAACAACAAAGAACTTTTGAAGAGCTCAAAAAAACAAGAAAAAATAAACATGACATGCAAAGTGCAATATTTACAAATCACAAAAACTTAACTAATCCCAACAAAATTGAAATACAAATAGACGCAGAACATGAAAAAAAAACACAACCAACATCACTCATGAAGCTTAAAAACCTAATCAGAAGAAATAATGACCATGAACCAATGCAACCAACAACTTCCATTGACAATATGGTAAAAATTCCTACAAGAAGTGAACTGCAACACCCAATGCAACGAACAAAGATGCAAAAATCAACAAATATCAAAACCTCCAGAAATTATAAAAAAGTCAATATTTACCTTTGAAAAGGAAAAAAAAACATTATCATCAATTGAAGTATTTCAAAAAACAATTCAAGACACACCAAAATACACATGCACTATTTTCCAACTATTGTGTTTCAAGAAAGACATCAGAATATTCAACAATGAACAAAAACAAACGTATCAAAAATTGGTCAAATCATCTGAAAATATGTTAACAAATTCTATTTGTCAAATTTACAATACTGCATTGAAGAATTCAATTCTCCCTGAGTATGCTACACCACATAATATCATAACCATTAATGCATTGAAATATGTACAAATGTTAACACAATTAGAGGAGTGACTCATTTCCCTGCGAATTGCTTTCGCGCAAATTTGGGAACTAGGCGACAAAAGATCCCAAATGGGCCTAACTGGTTCAATTACTAATGTTCTAGTTAACACAAACATTGTGCACGAGCTTTGCCTTTATAAATTACAATTACAAAAAGAATTGTTGTCTCTCTCAAAAGACAATTGGAATACAAAAATGCCTTCCAAAAAGGCATGGTACGCCCACATCTGATCATGCAAGCTCTTCAAGAATTGACAAAAACAACATTATACAAAATGCATGATGTGCAATTAAATGAAAATTGGAAACAAGATGTAGTCTACAACAATAATGAAACTCAAGATAACAATGAACTCATTACAAGTGAAATTGAGACAGAAAGTGACAGTGAACAAGAACCATGTGAAACTTTGATACATGGTTTCACTAAATCCATCAATATACATAAAATGCAGGAAAAACTAATAGAAATTGCACCTTCCCAAGACCAATATCCTATTGGAATATTTAAAGACAAATATGAAAAATAAATGAATTTTCCAACACTATTATTTGGCACTCCACGTGATAATGATATAATGAAAAACTTTAGCTACAAAAAAATTGCACAATGGGAATTGTCACATTCACAAAGTCATTTCACATATCACACAACCAATCTATTTTTCAAAACAATTAATATACTGATACAAAAAGTACTATCCATAATGTGGATAAGAATTCGAAAAGGCCAATTAAAAGGAAGAAAGTTATTAGCAAAATATGTCAAACATAAACCAAATCTAGAAAAAATACTAAAATTAAATATTGGTCATGTCAACTTGTAAAGATTCAGAATATCTCCTGACTACACACAACAACTAAAAAAAATGTATTCGCAATGATACAACAGTTAGGACCACCAACCTTTTTCCTCACCTTTACTAGTGCCGAAAAAAATTGGTTTCCTCTCACAAACACACTCGAAGAACTATACAACTCTCACCATTCATCAAGAAACCAAAATTTCAACATTACCAATCAGACTCATACATACCAGCTCATAAAAAAAGATCTAATAACTTGTGCAAGATACTATGGACATAGGATAAATGCACTTAAAATTGTGATATTTGTAGACCACTCATTCTTTAGAAATGTATTAGACTATTCCTCAGTAACTAAATTCCAAAATTGAGGAAACAAACATGATCATTTCCTCATTTGGGTTAAAAATGTACCAATCTATGGTAAGCATAGCAATACAAGCATTGTAGAATTTTTTGACAAGTACATAACATGTGAAACGCATGATTTAGAACCAAATATAGCCATATTGCATAAGCATCATCATACAAAACAATGCAAAAAATTAAAAAAGGTTACTGCAGATACAATTTCCCATTCCCGCCAGTTAGAAAAACAACAATACTAGAACCATTACCAGAAACAAGCGAAACTATAACCTCAACCACCAATAACATTCTTTCTAGACTTCAAAAAGAAAGCTATCATAATACATTTATATTACAAAATTTCTTAAAAGAAATGGAAATAAATGAAGATGAATACATTATGGCTTTAAGATCAACAATCAATAGACCCACCCTTTACCTCCAAAGAAAACCCTCATAGATATGGACCAATACCTTTTCCAAGAAAATCCCCCAACTTTGGAAAGAAAATACAGATGCACAATTCATACTTAACACATATGCTGCAACAATGTATTGTAGCTCCTACATGGCTAAATTTGATAAGTCAATGACAAATTCTTTTAAGAGAATACGCAAAGAACATCAAAAAGACAATATAGATGCACTAAAAATGATATCAAGACTGGGGAATGCATTATTAAACTTGTAACAAATGTCATCACAACAAGTCATTCATCTTGCTCTTTCACTCCCACTAAATTATAGCTCTAGAAAATACATATTTATTAACACCAGATCAAAGAATGACCATACATTTATATTGAAACCTATCAAAGAATTAAAAAAAGAAGAAGATGACTCATAAAATGTAATGTGCAAGTCTCTAATGGACTACTACTTAAAATGTCCACAAACTATTCGACACATATGTCTTGCAGAATTTGTCTCCAAGTATAAAAAAGATGGAAGTAATCTCTGACCAAAAAGTAAACAAAAAGTTATATGATTTATTAACTTGAACAAATATTTGGACTTAGACAATCATTGTAGAGAGTAATTACTGCTGTACATGCCATTTATAATTAGCAAAGCCATATTGAAACAAAATTTTGACTCTTGGGAAAAGGCCTTTTTGCACAATGAAAATATAATCCACATCAATCGTGCAAATTTTTGCTACAATACGAACACTACATGGGGTGACATTGACAAAGCAATTGATGAAGTAAAAAAAAATGATGGGGACATTAAAGACATGTGCTTCACAAACAAAATAAGAAAACAAGAAGACCAATATGACATCCAAGAAGACATGCAAACCACGCTTTGCAAAACCATAAATACCAAACCTCCAAAAGGATTCAAAATCACATGATATCCACAAATAATGGACAACAATGACTACTTCAAATTGAGAAGAATGCTAAATAAATAACAACAAGCAATAGTCAAGGACATTTTTATCAAAAAGTTAAAAGACCTAAAAACTCCATTGCATTTGTTCTTGACAAGAGGAGATGGGACCGGAAAGAGATTCACTACAAAAGCCATATACGAAGCCCTTATTCGCATTTACAATAATAACGTTGACAATGATCTAGATAGACCTAAAGGCCAATTAACAACTTATACCAGAAAAGCAGCCTACAACATTAGTGGAACAACATTGCATTTAGCCTTTCATATACCTTTCAACAAATCAAAATTTGTCCCACTCAACACAGAAACACTTAATACAATGTCAAAGACCTACAACCAATTACATGTTCTCCTCATTGACGAGATCTCATTAGTAGGTTCAACATTTTTGTGCTACATTGACAAATGATTACATGATATAATGCAATTGCTTGCTTTGTGCTTTGGTAACCTTGATATAATTTTATGTGGGGACTTATATCAAGCTCTCCCTGTACTTGACTCAGTTGTGTTTGACAACAAACCAAAATCAACAGAATTAACAATGAACCAAAAAGATGAACAATTTATCTCAATTCTCAATAGAATATGACTAGGCATACAAACGATCAATGATATTCAGTACCTTAACAAAAAATTGTTTACTTCCACCACCCATTGACCCAACATTTCCATACCTATTTTATAGGAGAAAGGATATCGATGCACACAACAATAATATGCTATCTATAGTTCCTGGAAACCTCATTAAATTAGATTTAATTGACCATGAAGACAATAACTACAATGCTACTCGGCTATACAACGATGCAGCAACTGTCCCAACCCAAATAGCACTAAAACCAAACATTCTTGTTGAGATTTGTGGAGGCAACTACAATACAAAAGATGGCATTGTAAATGGATCAGATGGAATATTCAAGGCATATACCACACAACAAGATCTCGATATAGTTTGGATAAAATTTAATGACCCCAAAATTGGCCAGCAACAAAGAAATAAACTAGCTCAATACTATATTCGGGCCATTGAAATAGATTGGGTTCCCATACTTCAAATTGCTAGACCCATTCCAAAATTATTCACTAGTGGAAAAATTAGAATTAGAAAACAATTCCTAATACAAATGACATGTGCATGAACAATACATTGATCACAAGGACTCACAATGGTAGGGCTCACATTTGATCCAAGTGGCATTACATAACATGGTTTAACATCTACAACACTTTCACGAACAAGAGCAATTGAATAAATTTTCCTATTGAAACCTTTAGATTCTAAACATTTTAAAGTCAAACTCAAAAGCAACCATGAGATGTCTCAACTTCAGTCAGATGCACAATGGTAACTTGAAAATTAGAGAACCTGCTCAAATCATGCATCACACATACTATTGTGCATATTAAACACTTGTAGCTTTAATGCACACAAACATGATATTATAAATGACCATGACATAATGTCCACTGACATATTATGCTTGCAAGAGGTGCACTTGTTTCCACCTGATACAAATTTCCTTCTCCAAAAATACAACACATATACAATGTATCATATACATGGCATCATAACTCTTGCAACAAAAAAAAAAAAATCGTCTTCAATACAAAGAAACATAGAACAACAAATGTTGAATCCATCACATTAACACTGCTTCACCATACCAATGACCTCAATGTCTCTAATCTTTATGCACGAACCAATGCTTCCATAACAAAGATCATATCCATCATGACTAAAATAGTCACATATGTCACTACAAAAATATTTCTTTTCATTATAGGCGATTTTAATATTGACATGTCCAAAGAAAACACAACTACAACAAGACTCATTAAACATATGCAACAATACAATATATATTTCATCTTGAATAATATACATACAACAAATAGACCATTAATTGACCGTGTATGGACAAACTCAGCCACAAATATATGCTCCATTTATAAAAAAGAAGCATATTGGACAGACCACCTTGAAACTTTCATAAACATTGACTGCACTCAATACAATATTTCAACTTAAAACCCCAACCTCTCCAACTATAAAGTAACTATGTTATACACAAACTATGAACACCATGAATCCAACAACAAATAATACATAAGCTTTACCAATATTAGACTCCAAATCTTCTTCAATCTTCGAATACTAACAAATACAAAAAATACTCTACGTGTCCTACAATTGCTAAGTGAATCCATTCCCCACAATTCATTCTATACAAATATGTACACTTAAACCCCTACCTTACAAGATAATCTTCATCTTTTCAGTCAATATTCATTTTCTAAATATTTCTTTTCTGTAGCAACAATGAATACAGCAAAGCCAAAAACCAGTGAAGCAGATCCAAAAGAAGAAAAAGTACCAAAGAGGTAATTAAATTTAACATTTTCATTCTCTACATATTTTTACAAATCTTGAAAGTGAACATCACCTTTTCCCACTTGCAGCAGGACAAAAGTAAACACTCAAAGTCCCATAAAAATTGAAGATTTAAATGCCAGAAAAGTAGGGACACCTTTTCAAGGTGATGTGCTTGTCGTACACAAATTTGTTCTTGATAGACCCACAAAGACACGTGAAGTCTTGCGCGTTGACTTAATAGATTCAAAAGGAGACATGAATATAACACTAAATGTAGGTGGTAACCTCATCCACACATATGAAGACAAAATAATTCCAGGGAAGGGAATAGTTATAACAGGATTTGAAATCGCACCCAAAAATTATTATGATCAAGGAGATTGTGATTGCATACTAATTTTAAAAGAATCCATCACAATTGAGACAACTGAACCAGTTCTAAGTGAATATAAGTTCATTCTAGGCACAACTATAAAGAACCTCCTCACAAGTACAAGCAATTTCCAAAATTGGAACAATAGGTGTGGTAGTTGTAGGGACAAACAAGAAAGGCTCTCAATACATACTGGACATCAAGGATGGGCACACTAATATGGAAAAAGCACCGGTATTATTCTGCACTCAACTCCTACTCACATTTTCCCTTTCACTTTTCAATTCTATTTATGCAACAAAAAAAAACTAACTTTATTTTCAATTGCAGCTCTATATGCATCCAAAATTTGCCCAACTATACTTTGAAATGCAGGAACAATTATAGAAGAATTAAATTCCGGCCTTGCTCCTTAGAAACATTTAAAAAAATCTTGATAAAAAATATGCTCTTTGCACAAGTCTCTCCACACATATTTGCAAGCTCAATGACAAAAGAACAACCGAGACACTTCACAGACTATTGCATACAACGTTTGAGGTATCAATTTAAAAATTCCTACACTGTTCAATGTCATAATTTGTTTTCCTTTCATTCTAATAATATTCTCATATTTATTACAGGTTCATGGACTTCTAAATCCCGTAAATGCATACTCCAATCCATTTTATGCATATTGTCCTACATGAAACTATAGATTTGAAAGTTTTTTACACATTGGAGGAAAAAAAATCTCATTGCAAAAAGTGTGATGAAGAGGTCAACTACACATATTCTCTACATATCAAAATAATTATAACAAATGACAAAAACCAAACAACCCATTGTTTCACAAAAAAACCAATCATCAAACAAATTTGCCTACTCTTAAAAACATGACTTACGAGGAATACAACACTAAAAAATCAAAAGCTATATTCATGTTGCGGGACTTTACAGTCAGAGGAAAGTTCACTTTGAACCAAAATAATATGATCGCACGTGTCATTTTGCTTGAAGAGTAATCAAAATACACCAATGACAAAGGAAAGCATAATGTGATTCTTTATGCTTCAGAATCTAATATTTATTCACCATATTTACACAATACTAACTTTGCTGCGCTGACTTGATTGTTTTGCAGGTTTAAATGATCACAAACATATACTATTTTTGTTTTTTTCTACTTCTCTCTACGATTACTTCAATTTTGTGTTTACATAAATAGACTATAACCATTTTGTAATGCACCTAATGCTTTCCATGCTCACAACCATGCTAATACACTCGAACAATAAACAAAACCTACTATAACCAAGGTAACTATACTCTTACTCTTCATGCTTCACAGTCTACATTTCATTGACCTTTCTTAAACAATATTAACTTTGCTGCAATACCCACATTATTGTGCAGGTCCCAGATTCTGAAGAAAGAACATATCATGCATACATCTCATGCCAATGAACACTTCATTATATGCTTCTATTGTCTTTCAGCTTTAGCTTTCAAAATTTTGTTCTAAAATAGCACATAATAAATACTTCTACAGTTCACCTGCACTAAATATTGCTCACACTCACAAACATATATTATTTTTCTTTATTGCCACTTATCTCCACCATTGCGTAAAATAAATTCACTATATTAAATGCTTATAATCATCATTTAGATCTGCTATAATGCTAATAGAATACATCCTAAACTTTGAATTTGATTTTGAGTTTAACAAAAGTTCCTCTACCATTTTAAGCCTTCATAGTCTATGATAATAGAACTTCAGTTGAGAAAAATTTGAAAAGCCTTATTCTATTATCATGGATTATCAATATAGACAGGTATCAGTGATTTTCAATTTCTTACAGTCAATGATAAAAGAACAAAACCTCTTCTATAGTTCATTTATATAAATGGTATCTTTATGATATTGTAGACATGTGGTTTCCATAGTTGGCTGCAAGGCCTTATGATACCTAGATTAATTTTGAATTTAAGATTAATGTCACTTTGTTGCTTCCTAGGATGTGGTTCTATATAATTTTCTTGAATCATTTCTATGCCTCTTGCTAAATATTAAAGGACTTGCGTTTATATTGTATATTGTAGTTGTGTTAAGTTGTTTATCGTTGTGTTTCTTAGATTTATATGGATGTTTAAGGAGACAAGCGCCTTGTACTGGATCTTGTTTTATTCAAATGGTGCTCATTTATTTAAGTATAAACTGGCACCTATAAGTTTTCATTTTGTATTTGTTACTGAAAGGAAGTAGAAATACCTTATGATGACTAGTCATGATTTTGATTTCTCTTCACCTAATTGATTCAGTATTGCTTTATCTAAATCATGCATTGGTAATTTGAAAAAATATAGTCTTAGTATTTATGCTGTACATATTTGGGAATTACTATTTTGATGGTTTGGTTTCACTAATAATTTTTGGGCTCACATGCATATTGTGTTTGAATTTTACCTCTATCATGTTGTTACTCCTTTTTCGATCAAGAGGCTTTTAGCAATTACCTTATGTTTTGAAACTTGAACAAATAACTCTCAAAACAAAACTTGTAATGATTCTTTTGCTCCCACATGTACATGAAACTCCTAATCTTATGATGCCTTGGTTACTCCAAAAGTTACTATTGTTCCTTACTGATTAAGGATGCTTCTGGGGCTAACAAACTACTTGCCATCAATGAGATTTACAAAAATTTCCTAAATTGTGTCGTTGAAAATTGACTTAATTTGAAACTTGAGGTGGAAATTCGGATCAAGATAAAAGACTTATTGGCTTAGTCAAAACAATTGGTGTAGACCCATGGGACTCTCTTTTATTGTTTTAAAGTTTTTTTCTATTTTTATATGGTTGAAAATTGTGGCCTTCTTCTTGATGACTACATCTGAGGCTTGTTAGCACTTCAAGACTTTCAAGGCCACAACAGAGAATCAGATTGGGCATTGCATTGAAATACTCTGAATAGATATTGGGGAGAGTGGGGATGGAGGCTATGTCTCAAAATATTTTTTGCAGTTTCACTCAAAAATTGGTATCATGTGACAGTTGATAGTTACAATCCACAATAAAATGATGTTATAGAAAGGTAGAATAGGTTTATCAATTTTTTTATGGAGTAAACAGTGAGTTACATAATATGGAAAAGTGATAGCAGAAAGAAGCAATGAATACAATTGTTTTTTGTGCAGTTGAGCACTAACCAAAGATTTGGATGATATAACCCCCAAAGAAGCTTGATCTGGTAAGCACTACATTGTGAAGTAGTTAAGAACATTGATGAGTACCATGTTCATATTCTAAAACTAAAGCAGAAGAATTTTTATGCCAAGATGTGAAGTGTATCTTTCTTGCGTAATGTAGAAAATTGAAAGCCCCTTGGCTATTGATTCTATAACCTAAATGATCCAAAAACTATGATGAATATCTAAATTCAAATCAACATTAGATCAATTATGATTCAAAGAAAAAAAAAAGGTAGATGAAGTTGAGGATAAATATGAGCCAAAATTTAAAGAGGAGAAATCACCATAGGCGAGTATGCCCAAGAAACTATATAAGTGATATATTTACCATGAGTAATCAAAAGAGCTAAGATGACCCTTTGGAAAAGTTGCAAGAAGACAAACCATCACATGAAAGTACATCCAAGAAACTGGCCAAGTGATATTTACTACACCACGGAGAAATCGAACGTGAAGTTCTTTGGTATCTTTTCTCATAAATTTATAATAAGAAGTATTGTAATTGAAGATGTGAGCATGGCAGTGAGTACAATGGCTCATTCTTCAAAACTCAATTATCATCGAAGCAATGATTTTGAAAATGAATTGAGGCATAGTAGAAAGAATGTGATATTTCAAGAGGGAAGCAACCCAGAGGCTTCAAGTGGTTATTTTAGACAATATCTAAGGCAAATGGTACAATTCAACAAATACAAGGATTTAATGGCTAATAAAGTTTATCCCCAACAAGAAGGTATTGACTATGCTAAAACATTTGCATTAGAGATGAAAATCACACTAGTCAAACTTATGTTCACACTTGTAGCATAGTCTGAATGAAAAATAAATCAACACATGAATCAAACAAAAGGATTTCTAGTTTAAGGTACATAGTTCCAAGTGTGTAGAATAATCATGGAGAACTCTTGGAGAAAGAACATATGCATCAAACAAAAGGATTTCTATTTTAAGGTACAAAGTGCCAAGTGTGTAGATTAATCAAATCCTTCAATGGGTGGAAGTAAATGCGAATTTCATAGGATTCTCATAGATTGCAATCTATATTTCTAAAAAACTAATATAGAGAATGTCATCTTAATCATGCACATTGATAGACAACATATCTTGGGCTATTGCACAATTTGAGTTGGAAGTTTTTTAATCACAAACAAGTATACCAAAGAGTTGCTTAAGAAATAATGGATTCCAAAGTACAAACAAAGAGAAATGCCCATCGATGCAAAGTTGAAATTTTCTAGAAAGCCATTATTTTGGGATGGCTAAAGGACACATAAACTTAAAAAAATTACCTCTGTACATATATATGACATAAAAATTTAAGTTTGCCGATTTACATAATGCATCAAATTCAATACTAAAATTAAATCAAATATTCAAAATGAAATTCACATGGTTTATCAGTGATGTAGTATAGCACCAATAAATAGTTTAAATTCGGGGAATTCAATGATTATAATTGAAGAGATACAACAATACCAACATGGACAAAAGTTTACCACCAAATAGTATAAATAGAAGAAAATGCCAGTAAGCTCCACTACTATCCACAATGACCATCAGCAATAGAAGCTGCTAGGAGAGGAATACTCCACATGGTACCACTCCAAGTGCTTACATTAGTTAATGTAGAAACAGTGCCTTCATGCAGTCTGCTTGAATACCAATTAACTAGAGGGTCCATTTGACCAGAGCGACAACTGGTTCCATATAACTTCCTCTTCTCAATCCTCTACATTTCAACGCCATTGTGGCCACAGTTTCTGCATTGTATTTCAAACAAATCCCCTTAAGATCTAATGCCACATGTACAAGAGACTGCAACACGTGGAGGCATAGATAAAACACGTGCACTGCTACAAGAGTACATCCAATGGTAATCACCATGGGGTCAGAGTTGTCAATCTACATTAATATTATTGGATATGGAACTGTTTACTACAACTTGTTTTAAAACTTTGTCATCTGCTAATAAATTACCATTAGGCAAGTTTTGTTTGAGACCCTATGTTGCCAGAAGAAATGACTTATATTCCTATGTCTAGTTAAGTTATTTGTCAAACCAAATCCATTATCTTTGTGCCTTTTGTCAGATCTTTTGCCATTAGGTCCTTCACAAAAATATATGCCATGTTTCCAGTTTCAATTGAATACAATCATTATATACAATTTCAATTTCAATTGAATACAGTCATAATATATAATTTTAATTTAAATGAAATCTTTTTGTTGTAAATGATTTAATATCAAAGTATGTTAAAATAGTTTTCAATAGGTTCCTTTCAATTATAAGTTTTATAACGTTTATAAACTCTGAAGATCAAAAAACCATATTCGAACATGCTTTCAAGAATGAAACAAAAATAAGGCCCCCCCATTGTTGACATAAAAAATAAAACTTGTCACAATTTTTGGTTAACAAAACTTGTAGTAAAAAAAGGTTTCCACAGCTATAAACCTACACGATTACTTCATAAATGACCTTGATATGAGTGTTCAACCACATTTATCAAATGAAACCTTACAATTTCAATGACCACAAATTATTCCTTACTTGTACTCTGTACAAATTATTCATTACTGATTACTAATCTCCAATATAATTCCAACATAAAATCATGTTCAAATTGTTTTAACAATGCTTTCTCTATGACATATGTCGTACATTTTACATCAAATGCATCAATTACACCTTAAAACATTTCACCATAAGCAAGAACTTTGACACTTGCATCTCTTATTTTTCTTTAAATTCACGAAATGTATCAAGTACCACATTCTACATTAATGTGAATGGAATCTCTTATTTTATCTTTTCACAAACGTATATTTTATTTTATCTTTTCTCGAAATGTATCAATATCTCGCCTGGTGTCTTCTTTTGAGGCGGTGATAAATAGTCCATACATATTTAACATATTTTTTGGGGAAAGAATGACAAGCTATTACTTTGGAAAAATCAAGAATTGGCTGCCTTACTTTGAATAAATTCTTTCTTCTTTACAGGAAGAATAAATTAATGTTTGCTGTTAAAATGTGGAATCTTTTACAGTAAGAGTTTTCTTTTCCTTTCGGAGTGACGAGTGTCGGGAGAAATACAGAATAAATCGACTAAGAAAAGGGATACAATATGCAATTGCCCGATTTCGTTTTAAAACATTAAAATGCCTGTCATTTTCATCGTTTTAACAGAGATATACCTAAAACAAATTAACCGGCTGTTAATTGGAGTTTACCCCACTCCAATCTACCATAAAACTTAGTAAGAATATTTCACAAATTTGATGCTATTTATATAGTACGAATCATTTGATTGCAGACATGCTCATGTGGTGCATTCCTCTATTAATTTTATCATTGTTGTAGTCTATTTTTGTCGAGTTCAGAAAGGTTGGGATTAATTGCAAATGGATTATGATCTGGATGAGATGAAGATGATATTTGTGCCATGTTCTCTTATAATATGCATGGTATGGGACATTTTAGTGGAGGTAGTCAAAGACTATGTAAATAAAATTTCATGGGTTCCAAACAACCTCTTCGTAGAAATTCTTGGCTACATTGATATTCAGAAAGAGAATGTTCTTCACCCAGCTAGTTCAAAAGACTTTGAAGACTAGTTGACGACCAACTGAAAATGGATGCAGCCCGGCTCACAATGTGTGTTTTCCTGGGATGTCTTATGCCTGGGATGGCCATGGCGAGCACACATGGGAGCTGGAGCAACTTAAACAATTCTCTCAACTTACCTTTTGACTTTGGCTTACGTCATCTTTAGATTGTTCTTCTCCTTCCTTGAACTAATGGTTTAGATAAACCACAACTCTAATACCTCTCTATTGGGGTTGATGGACATAAATCAAAACAAAAAGATAGTAAATATAAATAAATAAATCAAGCATTGTATCATTCTCAATTTCTCTGCATGCTGGAGAGAATTTCATCATTATCGGTAGTCAATTGTTAATGACGATTACACATGTTGTTTAATGCTATAGAAATCATTATCTGTTAATGATCCATTGATCAACCACAATCTAATGCTAAAACCCATCAGTTTATTTCTCTTTAAATACAGGTCTTTAGATAATTATGGAGATTAAGCATAAACCTTTCTACATCCTTGGCCAATTTGGAAAATATTTAATGTTTTTCTCTTTTATCATATTTTTATTCTAGAATATCTAGAAATCTCTATTTAATTGTCTTCCTCAATTAATTTTTACAATCTGTATAATTTTTCCTAGACATAAATTTGAAAGAAAGACATAAATTTGAAAGAAAATGATCAAGGCTTCATCAATACAATTTTTATCCCTAAATAACATTTTTCTCTTGACTAGAGTGTATAAAACCTCTACAACCAACTCTTCTAAAATCACTAATTTGATTCCAAAATGCTTGAGCACCCCTTCCTTCCAACCTTCTATAAATGATGTTATAGCCTGAGGGTCAGTCACATTCAGTTTCTGAATGCATGGAATAAAACCACCCACAGACAATTCACTCCAAACTTTTGCATTGTCATGCCATTTTTGATATATGATGGGCTCCACATGGTTCTTGTCTCCACCCATATGTTCACAAAGAAAAAAAAAGGAGCCAACCCACCAAAAAGATGAACCAAAGGTAATACACAGACCTCATAAATTCATCCATGTGATAATGCACTTTAATAGTCAATAGTATTTTCATAATGCCACTTTGCACAGCATTGGAGTCCACATCCATCATTTTAAAAAATGCCTCCAAATTAGTATTTTTTACCACCATTTCAAATTAGTAATATAATCTCTTATGGGTTTATATCATCCAACCTCCATCATTTTTCACTAGGTTAAAAAACACCAATGTTTACAAAGCCATCATTAACTGAATCCCCCTCACGATAAACATGTGATATCCTATAGATTCAAAAGGAGTTTAGAAGTTTTAAACATTAAGGATTGAATGATCCAACTAGGGTCATGGGACAGTATAAGGCAATTGATAATATTCAAAGAATCGGGTTCAAGCCAGACTTTTGTGTAACCTTGAGAAGCCACTAATTTTAATCCAATGTAGAGAGCATATGTTTGTAAGTTTTTCATTAAGATCAAGGCAGAGACATTTTCTAACGCATTCATAGATTAGTAAGGAAAAAATTTATGAGAGAAGATAAGTTTATTCCATAATGCTAATGTAGGTAGACACCCTCTAAAATACTTGACAATACAAATGTATGATAGAATCTATTCATTGTATATTTTTCATTTGTTTAGCAAGTTCCTCTCAAGCATGCATTACAAAAAATGGATTGAGGTGATGTTATTTTCAAGGGTATCTCAATTTATAATTCACACACATATTGATGAGAGCTACATACATTGAGATACATGGTCATTGTAGGATCGACATGCACCTAAATTAGGGGTAGAGTGTAATGGTGAATTTTAGACCCTAAAGACAATTCTTATTTGGTTTTGTCTCATCAAGTAAGAATATGTTTCAATGCAACTATATGTTTATAAATTTTACAATGAAGAAAAATGATGAGTCACAATGCACATTTTGTTAGATAAGAGACATGAGCTGTCTAGAAAATTGATATATGCAAATTTAATCTATGAGTACATAATCGACATGTATCAAAGACAAAATCTATAACTCTGAAGAATTTTTCCAAACAAAAAGACTCGATTACAGATCTGAAAAAATATAAAATTCCACAACCTTCCTACTATTTCTTTTATTTGAAACTGAACCTAAATGCATCTCACCCTACATTTACTTTTGTTAAAAAAAATAGAAATTGTAACTCTAAAATGACTATAGCCATGTGTATCAATTAATAATCAATATTAATTGATACTTTTACATATATTTTATTCGATTCGAGAGTTTATTTTCCTTTATGGAAAGATTATTAGTTCCTGCCTTTGGCAGGATAACTATTGCATTCATTCAGTTTAATTTTTCAATTAGATTAACCAATCATATTACAGAATTTAAAAAATTAAATGCAACTTCTATAGTTTATATCTATTTT
>MU226765.1:2825217-2845942 GCA_018584345.1 Thuja plicata
GTGGAGCAGCATAACATATAGCCAAGACAATGACAAGAAAAGAAAAGGAAAATCCAACAAAAATGATGATTTTCATGATTTCTTAATTAAGAAAAGAAGAGTTCAATAAACCAGGGTAGCACAGCCTAATGAGGGATCCAGTGGGGAAGTTCCTTTGATTAGGGGAGTGACTGTAGTGAACATCTTTGTACGTACAGCCTCAATTTCCACCCAAGAATTAAATGTCATACCAGTTGTTTCTTTATTAACACAAAAAACTAGGTCCACCTCGCTTCCACAAGTAGAAGTTACAGTCCCAACAATGACTCAAACGGTTCAAGGGTCACCAAAAGGGAGAATGGTACAGGAAGGGATTTCTAAGGAAAGGCAACCAATAACAGTAACTCTCGCTACTTCTCCAGTCAGAACAATGTTCTTGTCATCTCCATCAATGTCTAACAGTTAGGATTGCAAAAGAATTCTAGAACCTAAGCCCTAGCATACACTATAAAAGCATTTGAAACAAGCCACCAAGAAATGCATAAAATTCCACAAACAACACTAAAAGCATTTGAAACAAGCCACCGAGAAATGCATAAAATAACCCATTCACCCTCATACAACATACATTCGCATAAAATAAAATGGAGAGAAGACCAACCTCTGGTTAACGACTGCGAACAGTGATTTGCAAGCACGACGATCTCACACATGCGGATCTCACGAAAAATTGTCTCATTAAAAAACCCTATTTACAAACGCCCGGACCCGATGACATATAAATTGCCATCTAATTTTGAATTCGAGAATAGAGTTATTCGTGAATAAAAATAATTCCAAGTTTTTTTTGGAATTAATTTATTCATGCATAAGCCTTGAAACGGGAATTAAATTTCCTATCCGAGAATTAGAAAAACTGCGCCAAACAAAGAATTATTTTATTCAGGCATTATTGGCTGCCTATTCAAGATTAATTCCAGGCGCCAAACGGGCCCTTAAGGTGACCTTCAGGAAAGGTATCGATATCTCGCCTGGTGTCTTCTTTTGAGGCGGTGATAAATCATCCATATGTGTTGTTTGGGTAAAGAATGACAACCTATTACCTCGGAAAAAGCAAGAATTGGCCGCCTTACTTTGAATAAATCCTTCCTTCTTTACAGGATGAATAAAATAATGTTTGCTGCTAAAATGTGGAAGCTTTTACTACCGGAATTTTCTTTTCTTTTCAGTCACGAGTGTTGGGGGAAATACAGAATAAATCAACTAAGAAAAGTGATACAATATGCAATTGTCAGATTAGGTTTAAAACCCTTAAAATGCCTGTCATTTTCATCGTTTAACGAGGGTATGCGTAAAAAAAAAAATTAAACCGGCTGTTTGGAGTTTGCCCCACTCCAATTTAGCGTAGAACTTAGTGAGAATATTTCACAAATTTGCTCTAGTTATGTATTATGGTTCATTTTATTGTGGACATCCTAATCTGGTGCATAAGTCTTTTAATTTTATCATCGTTGTAGTCTATTTGTGTCGAGTTCAGAAAGGTGGGGATTAATCCCAAATCGGCTATGATCTGGATGAGATCAAGATGATATTTGCACCATGTGCTCTTATAATATGGATGGTATGGGACATTTTAGTGGAGGTAGGTAGTCAAAGACTATGTAAAAATAATCATGGGTTCCAAACAATCCATTTGTTTTGAGTGCTCTTACAGTAGAAATTCTTGGCTACATTGATATTAAGAAAGTGAATGTTCTTCACCCAGCTAGTTCAAAAGACTTTGAAGAGTTAGTATTTATCGGCAAGTTAAGTCAAAAACTCCAGAAATTCCACAGCGAGTCTGATTTAACAAATGGTCAATATTCGCTATTCCAGTCAGCGCTTGAACTCGTATATTCGAATAAGGAGAAATTAGTCACTTTCTGAACAGTCAACAGAAAACAGAAAATCATTTTAGAGAAAGTGTTACATCGAATGGCAACGCACATTAATGACTGATTTCTCAGCAAAAAGTGTTTAATAGTCAAAGTTGACTTACTTTTTGCAAGCTTAATTTTTTCCTTGGTATGTGATTTTTAAGACTGGCCCATGGATGGAGTTGATAAAATTGAGCAGAGCTATAATGTGAACACGTGAAGCGATCGAAAATCAGTGTCTCCACCCTATCGAGAAAGGTTGGATGGAAACAATATCCAAAATATTTAGTCCTATAGCTGATATTGAGATTGGTGTGGATATGGACGATCCTTTTGAAGCATACAAAGAAACAAATGATGTGTTCAAGTTTATGGACCGTCCTCACAACATAGTTGTGGACCCCCTCGATATCGTTGGAACATTGAATGTCAGAGAGGCCGCGATAAATCTCTTGAAGAGAAATTGGCAAGGTGGAGAAAAAGTTGAAGCAGGGCTTGGGCACATCTCTTAAAGAAAAGTGGCATAGACTAGGAGTGCTTACACTAGAAGAGAGAGATAGAGAAGAAAAGATGCATAGACTAGGAGTGTTTACACTATAAAAGGTTGAAAGAAGACCAGATTTGAATGGACTAAAGAAGCTGCAGATGCATTCCAATATCTCAAGAATAGAGTGGCACAATACGCAATCCTAGTACTCCCTGACTTCAACAAGGTATTCACTATTGAGACATATGCAAGCAACTTGGCTATAGGTGCAGTCTTGAGCCAAGAAAGTAAGGCTATATCATTTTTCTCAGAAAAATTGAATGATGCAAAGAAGAGGTATTGTACATATGATTTAGAACTTTATGCAATGGTACAAGCCCTGAAAAAGTGGAGACACTACTTACTCCCCAAAGAATTCATTGTTTGTACTGATAAGCATGCATTAAGTTTCTTAAATAGTCAGGAAAATCTTGGAGTCAAACAAATTAAATGGATGGAGCAGTTGTAGGCATATAGCTTCAATATAAAGCACAAAAAGGGAGTGGAAAACAAAGTGGCTAATGCCCTAAGTAGAAGGGTTTCATTGGTTGAGGAAGTACAAATTCAGAGTGTAGGGATTGACTCCCTAAAACACCTATATGCAGAGGATCCATAATTTGGAGAAATTTTTGAGGTATGCACCAAAATGGTAGGCAAATACCATACTGATTTTTCTGATTTCTTGATTCAGAATGGACTCTTGTTTAAAGGAGCCCAATTGTGCATTCCTAAATGTTCGATGAGAACAAATATTATTAAGGAGAAACACTGTGGTGGCTTAGGAGGACATTTTGGGATAGATAAAACCACTAATTTAGTGAAAAGAAGTTACTTTTGGCCAAAGATGGGGAATGAAGTTAAGAAGTTTGTAGAATCTTGTACTATTTGCCAACAAGAAAATGGTGTATCCACTAACCAAGGACTATACCAACCCTTACTAATTCCCTCCAGGCCATGGGAATCAATCTCAATGGACTTTGTAATGGGTTTGCCAAGAACAAAACAGGGCTATGATAGTGTTTTTGTCATTTTGGACAGATTTAGTAAAATAGTGCATTTTGTAAAATAGATATCAAAGACATGGACAAAAGGAGTGCACTAGATGAAGAATTTTCTGAAGTGATGAAGAATATCCATGACCAAGTGCAGATCAAACTGCAGCATACCACTAAGAAATACAAAGCATGGGCTGACAAAAAGAGGAGAGACTTACAGTTCAAATTGGCAGATTTAGTGATGATCCACCTTAATAAGGAGAGACTACCCAAAGAAAAATACACATAGCTTATGATGAAAAATCTTGGCCCTTTCAAGATTCAGAAGAAATGTGGCAACAATGCCTATAGAATTGATCTACCCTCTCACATAGGCTTATCACCTATTTTCAATGTTGCATATATCTATGATTACAAAGGTGAAGTTATTACTACTGATCTTCCAGGTACTCCAAATCCTCCTACACTCCAACCTTTCAAGGACATGCCCCAAGAAACTCTTGCTAAGATTGAAAGCATCCTAGACAAGAGAGTGAATAAGAAAACTCGAAGAGGCACTTACTATGAGTACTTAGTCAAATGGAAAACCCAACCCATTGAAGATGCTACCTGGATGACCCGTGAAGATATTCAGAAGACAGGCTATCCACTTGAAGATCTCCCAACTAAAGAGACTTGACTATACTTTTTCCATAGGGAGTATGGTGCAGGGCACTTCTTGAAGTTCACATTTTCTTGCTTTAGTGTTTGTAATAAGATGTATCCTTCAGATCACCTTAGTGTGTGCATGTGTGGGTCTATGATGTAAGGTGAAGGACTCTAAGGTGAGTTATAAATCTTTGGGTTCCTAAAACCATTGTTAGAACATGTTAGTATTTTGGTGATTTTAATGTTTTTTTAGAAGTTTATGTTTCAAGACCTTAGAATAGGCTCTTGTCATGTTTTGAACCTCTCCCACATCCTTGGAGGTTGGTAAGGTTTGCATTTGCCTAAAATAGCAACTTTGTCATATGTTGCCAAAAAGTTATGTTTTTGCAAAATATTGCATGAGCAACTTTTCCAGAATTTTGCTCAAAGAATGAAAACTCCATTGTAATTGACCACACCAACTTTGTGAAGCATATGTAATGCCAAGATGATGCTATTAGGTGATCTGATGCCTTCTAGGAAGGTTAGAGTTCACTGTGTACAGAGTTTGATGTTCAGAGAAGGAAATAGAAGAGTTTTCTGAGTTATTTTGATATTGTAATGCCTGGTACATATTCATCTTGTGGATCCAGTTGTATATATTGGTGATGTCTTGAGTTCCTTAAACATCCCAGTTGGTTTGATTTATTTTTTCAGAGTTTGTTAAAATTTAGAGATTTTATTTTCTCACTACCTGAGAAACCAAAGTTTACTGGGTCATTCACAAAGATGTGATCCTAACTTGAGATTTGTCAAGTGGATCTACTTAGCCACTTGGAAAATACAAGTTAGGATCATGTTCCTTAAGAATCCTAAAGCTCAGACACTCAATCTTAGTCCTATAATTTATGAGACAAAGCCCTAGGCTAATTATCTCTATGTAATTAGTCTGGTTCTTTAGTAAAGTCACATGCATGTGCAATATATGATTGGGAGGATCGAACTAATTGTGGTTCTAGACTATTTTGGTGTAGAGGAAACCATCTAAGCCATTACATTCATTCTATGAACCCACCTTCGACCACTTTATTAGCAAACCAAGCCTAATCTAGCTAATAAGGTTGAACAACTTTGTAAGAGTTCATGGGTGCAGGAGTGGAGTGAAGTGGTAAGGCTTTGAGGGGTTTCAAAACTCCATAAAGGGTGTCTAGAAACCTAATCAGATTAGTTGGATCCTTCTATAGTTGAAATTTATGTCTAAAACACCCTCTGGTTAGGGCTACAAGGAATTTTAGACCATTTAGTGTTCAACCATCCTTGGGTCTGCAAGGCTGAATCCATTGGTAGATTCTCTACCCTGATAGTCCATTTGAAGTCGCCAATCACTTAGATTCATAGTTCTAAGTCTTTGGTGAAGGTTTATGTTATTGTGCTTGGTTTAGGGAAAGTGTCCCTAATGAGAAATTGTAGAGTTCAACATCTTGGCTTGGAGAGTCAAGAGGGGATAGGGGAAGCGTATTTTCTCCTTAGACAAGTTAGAAGTCACCCTAGGAAGACATTGGTGGAGTTGGGGTGTTCAAGAAAGAAGTTTGGGACCTCACAATCTTAAGCAATTAAGAGAAAAGCATGAGCATAATTGCATGATGATAGAGCTTGCTTCCTTACTCTCCAATGCCGAGTTTGAAGATGTCAAAAACTGCACATCTACAAAGAAGATGTGGGATAAATTGAAGCTGGTACATGGAGGAGATGCTAATGTACTAAGAGCCGAGGTAGAAAGCCTAAGAGGGAGTTTTGATGACCTAAGAATGAAAGAAGGAAAAAATATCACTCAGTATAGCTATAGAATCAAAGAGGTAGTCAATGATATCCGAGGAGTTGGAGGTGTACTTGAAGAGGAGACAGTGGTAAGTAAAATCATAAGAACCTTACTACCTATATATGTTATTAGAGTATCTGCTATAAAAGAAATGAGAGCAATTGAAAACAATACAGTAATGTGCAGGGGAAGCTGTCTGACGGCAATCTGGAAGCTAATGATGAAAACAGAGAACTATTTCTGTTCCTCCAGGAGGAGTGGGCGAGATCCCTACTGTCCAAGCAGCTGGGAGGGAAGAGTTAGCCCTTCTATCTATGGTGTGTTATTTTTTGAATGGTCTGGTCCCTCGGTTCCCCTGCTCTGTTTTGAGGGGTGTTGTTAAGTTTAAATTTAGTTTTTGGACAAGCCCTGCGTGGCTCCGTAACACTATTTTTGATGCTGTTGTTGATAGTAGCTACTTTGGTTATTTCTGTTTAAGTAGAACTGCTACGTATGTTTTTGATAGAGGTAAAACTATAAACTCCTATGCTAACAGTCACATCTGCTTCAAGCTTTGGCTAGTGCCATTAACCTGCTGTTAATGTGCTTCTAGTCCCCTGTTCCACGGGCCAGCACCCTCTTGCTGCTTTTATCTATCAAAAACAATACAGTTACTCTAGATAGTCTGATTTTATTTGAGATGAATATTTTTGATAATAGTGTCTTACCATCTATAGAGTCTACATTCAAATCTTCTTTGAAAATAAGTAAATCAAGTCATAGACACACTGTTAGAAATGATAGTGAAAGTGATAATGATGATCAAGATCTTGATGAGATTGAAGCTCTAATGGAAAGAAGATTGTAGAGATGCAAAGGTAGATACAAAGGTAAATTACCACGTGTATGTTTTGATTGTAAAGAGGTTGGACACTTTGGTGCAAGATGTCCTAACAGAAGAAAAGATGACATAAGTAATGAAATATCATATGAGAAGAAGTTTGATAGAGGTGATAACAAAGATTACCGAAGCAACCAACAATCTGAAAAAAGAGGTACCCGAGACTACAAGGACAAATAGAAGAAAGCTTGTTACCTAGCTGAGAACAGAGTTAATGACAGTGACACAAAATCTGAAGAAGACATTGAGATGGTATTTGTAGCCATGAAGGATGAATCAGACAAAGAAGAAGAAAGGTATGTAGAGACTGTACTCATATCTAAGGTTAGTAAAAATGATGTCTGGATCATAGATAGTGGTTGCACTCACAACATGATCGGTAATAAACAAAAGTTTGAGACTTTTGAATACTATAATGTTGAATAACTTGATCAAATGTGAAAATTATTATTAGGTAAAAGGACTGAATTATAATCTATTAAGTGTTTCGCAGCTGAAAAATATAGGTCACCGAGTAGCATTTGAAAGTAAGAAGGAAAAGATCTACAATAAATCAGGAAGGTTGATCGGAACTGGTTAACAGACAAAATGTAACCGTTTCTATCTTAATGGCATTAACCCCACTTTTTTTATGGCTAGAAATGAAGACATATGGTTGTGGCACAAGAGATTGTGTCATGTGAATTTTGACAACATGATAAAGATAAGAAATAAAAGAAAAGTCAGAGGCTTACCGAGTATGACTAAGCCCAAGCATATCATGTGCAAGAACTATCATAAAGGTAAGATGACAAAGTATAGATTCAAGAGTAAATCCCATACATCTAATTCCATTCTAGAATTATTCAATATTGGTTTATGTGGACCCATGAGGACAAAGAGTTACTATGGAGATAGGTATTTTATTGTCTTTGTAGATGATTATTTGAGAATGATGACAGTTATGTTTTTAAAAGATAAATTATAAGCATTCAAGATGTTTAAATGGTATAAGGCTATGGTAGAAAAGAAAAGTGGTAAGGAATTGAAATTATTAAGATCAAATAGAGGAGGGGAATTTATTTCAGATGAGTTCATTAATTATTGCAATGAGCATGGAATTAAAAGACAAGTTTCTGCACCAAGAACACCACAGCAAAATTTAATTGCTGAGAGGAGAAACAGATCAATTGTTGACTGTGCAAGAACATTAATGATTGAAAAAAGAATTACTTAAAATTTCTAGAGGGAAATTTTCAATAATGCCATCTACACTTTAAACATAGTACAACTGGAGAAGGACACAAAGAAGACACCCTATGAGCTATGGTATGGTCACACACCCAATGTAAGTTACTTCAGAATCTTTGGTAGTCAAAGTTATATTTTAAAGGATGATAGAAATGGAAAACTTGACTCCAAAAGTGAAGAAGGTATCTTTCTAGGGTTTTCAACCAAAATCAAGGCTTATAAATGTCTTAACAAGTCATCTAACAAAATAATTGAAAGTGCAAATGTGAAAATAGATAAATTTGCAGAAAAGAATGATAAGGAAAGTAGAAAAGAGCCAGAGGACTACAACAGGTTTATTTATACTGAAGAACCTGACACTCTACCCAAGCAAGAGTGTATCACTCCAAAGCAAGAGAACATTGCACCTGAGAATTGGGATGCAATTACTGAAGTTAGGAAAATCCTCAAGATGATGTTCCGAGTGATGAAGATCAGAATAAAGGTCAAGATGATGATTAGATTGATGAACACGGAGCTAAACTGAAACTTGCCAAGTATGTCAGAAGACATCATCCATAGAATCATATCATAGGAAACAAGAAGGATGGAATGAGAACAAGAAGTAAGTCACTAAACACAAGATGTTTTCTTTGTGATTTTGAGCCTAAATCTGTTAATATTGCACTTGAAAATGAGGAATGGGTGATTTTGAGCCTAAATCTGTTAATACTGTACTAGAGAGGAAAAACACATGGATACTAGTACCAAGACCAGATGAAAAGAATGTCATCGGTACCAAATGGATATTCAGAAAGAAGCTAAATGAGAATGGAGAAGTCACTAGAAATAAAGAAAGATTAGTATGCCAGGGGTATGCACAAGAAGAAGGTATGGAATATGGTGAAACCTTTGCATCCATTGCTAAACTAGAAGGAGTTAGAATCTTAATTTCTTATGTTGCATTCAAAGAATTCAAGGTATACTAGATGGATGTCAAATCTGCATTCCTAAATGGAATACTGGAAGAAGAGGTATACATTCAAGAACCAGAAGGGTTTCTTGATCCAGACTAGAGAAACATGGTATGTACACTACATAAAGCCTTGTATGGATTGAAGAACCTAGAGCTTGGTATGAAAGACTTCACTCCTATCTTATTAGCATTAATTTATAAGAACAAGTGAAAATAGAAATTTGTACTTAAAATAAGATACCGATGGTAATATTCTGATTGCTGAAATTTCTGTTGATGATATCATATTTAGCGGAAATGAAATGTTATGCAAATCCTTTGCTGATGAAATGAGTAAATAGTTTGAAATGTCTATGTTTGCAGAGATCAAATTCTTTCTTGGTTTACAGATTCTTCAACAAGATGTAGGCATATATATCACTCAGTCCAAATACATCAAGGAAGTGCCGAAGTTATTCAAGATGGAAGATTCCAAACTAGTTTGAACACCTATGGCTACTGGATGTAAGCTGACAAAAGAAGACAAAAAAATGAGCTAAATTAGACCTTGTATAGATCAATGATTGGAAAACTAATGTATGTTGTTCATACCAGACCATATATAGCACATTCACTTGGAATAGTGGCAAGATTCTCTGCTAATCCTGGAAAGAATCACATCTGACTGTTGTCAAGAGAATTTTGAGATATCTGAAGAACACCGAGGACTATGGCTTATGGTATAAAAAAGAAGGAAAATTTGATCTACAAGTCTATACAGATGCTGATTGGGTTGGAAACATTGATGACCGAAAGAGCACAACTAGAGGAGCATTATTCATGGGTGACAAAATTGTCTCATGGATCAGAAAGAAGCAAGGATGCATATCATAGTCTACTGGAGAAGCAGAATATGTGGCTGCTGCTACAAATTGCTCCAACATTGCATGGAACAAATAGTTACTAGAAGGTATGAATATGAAGATTCTTGAACTAGTAATTATCTATTGTGATAATACCAGTGCAATTGACATTTCTAAAAATCCAGTCATGCATGCTAAGACTAAGCATATAGAAATCAAGTATCACTATTTAAGAGAACAAGTGCAAGAAAAAGAAGTGATACTAGAATATGTTAAATCAAATGAACAATTAGCTGATATATTCACCAAGCCATTACTGAAAGATACATTTGAGTATGTGAGAAAGAGACTAGGAGTCCAACCTTTGTCTATCGGTCAGTAAGCTAACTAGGAGGTTGCATCAACCTATACCAAACTAGAAGCTCATTCGTGTTGATGCAAATGGACAACAACAAATACATCTATACACAGCAAGGTACAAATCTGCACTAAACACGAGAGTCAATGTATTACTGATGGATAGGGAAATTCAAGGAGTATATTATATAAAGGGATAAAAGGATGATATAGAAGAATTGTTTGGCATTGTTATCAAAGGGACGGATTATCTATTATCTCACTTTCAGGAATTATAAGGGAGAGATTATCTTATTTGCAGAAAATATTATATCATTATCCATGGAGAGAAGTTCCTAAGAATTCAAAGGGAGAGTCAATCATTATCCAAAGGGAGAGATTGATTACATATGAAATATCCATCAAAGGGAGAGCGGTAAAAAAATGAAGAGAGTACACACAAAGGGAGAGATGACTCATTGCTGTCAAAGGAAAAAGAGATTATCAAGAAGAGGATCAGTCAAGGCAGAACACATATCAGAATAGAGACAAAAGTTGTTACATCTATTCAGTAAAGGGATTGAAGATTGAAGAAATCACACTGCAAGAAACAAATCTAAGCTATTTGAGCTTACAAAGAGCTAGAGATTTGTAATAGTTACAATAGGAAATATTCATGAAATTGTTATATTTCATATTTTATTAGTAATAATATAGTGTGATAATGTAGTGTGTTGCCATCATTGCCAAAGGGAGAGATTGATGACATGTAACTAATTGAATGTTTGAAGATGTTAAGTTGATCATCGAAATGTAGAAAGATAATGCAAGACATTCAATCAGTTAATGGATTGTATTTTCATTAATGTCAAATTGATATAATCTAATTGGTTATATTCAAAGTGTCAAAGACTTCAGAGAATCAAAGAGATAAAGATTATGCCTTCAGTAATGCATAAAAGGCTTGTATTCACTATGTGACTACAAACACCGACGGTTAGTAGAACCCGACAGAAAGAGAAACCTGAGAGCAAAGTCATAGTGATATTAGAGCAATAAAATTGATGATAATTATTGATGATAAGAATCACAAGCATAACTAACGGCCAGAATTATAGTGTTACTTGAAGGACAAACAACCCCGACGGACAGACAACCTTGAAAAAGAAGCTTGAGGAGAACTGAAGTGTTGACCAAAGGTATCAAAGAGTTAAAACACCAAGGTTAACTAGAGTTCAAAAATGACAAAATATCTAGCTGGCAGAGCCAAAGATAGACTTAACTGGTTGTTGACATTGTTTTAATTGACAAGTTAAAGCCAGAGATAAGTAAAAGATTTAAAGTTGTTTTATACAGTTGTCAAAGAGTTTTCTATGAGATAAAATAGGAGTTATGCTTTAAATCAAGATTGGCTAGAATTATGGATCACACCAAGATCAAGAAAATTAAGAAGAGAGAAATGGTGATATCATGTCTATAAAGAGACAACTTAATTCATTACGAGTTAAGGAAGGAGAGTGAATAGAAAAAGAGGATGTTGAAGAGAAACTGATGAAGAACAACTTCATACAGTCCTAATCAATCAAGCTAAGGAAATAACTAAGGATTTATGTGGACACAGAGCAATAGAGCATAACATCACCGAGAAGAAAAGAAAGTGGAGCAAAGGTATTAAAAAGATACATTGATTAGAAAGGTAATATGAGCTTACAATAGATCTGAAAATCAACAAGTCTAATTTGTATGTATGAGTAGATCATTTTCTATTTTAGTTTAACCATTGGATCAGAAAGTCTCTTAACCAAGAAGGATTTAAAGATCCTTTCTATATTCAGATACATCCCAAGGAGTATCAAAAAGTTTGATTATGAAGATAGCATGAGATGATAGATACCATTTGACAAAATACACTGGGTTTGGTCATCGAGGGTAGCATAGAGATGCCTGATATCAAGTGACAAACTATTCTATTAAATCCTCTAAAAAGGTCAAACCTAGCAGTGTGTTTGTAACCTTTAACAGGGTTGGCTCTTCACCGATCTCACTTTAGAAGAGTGAAAATTTTGGGTTACCGATCCCAAGTGGTTTTTCCCTTAATAGGGTTTCCACGTTAAAAATTCATGTGTCAATGTGTTTATGAGTTATTACTTAAATGTTTTTCATTAACCATAACTAATATGGATTGATTGGTATACTCTAAGTAATTTACTATTTTTTGGTCAATGAAAGACTGTTATTCGGTAAACATAAAGAATAAGGTTTAATAGAGCACTCCAAGCAGTAGTAATTTGATAAGTATGTTTGAAGGCATTCATCTTATAGGACTGAAGATAACTAGAGGCTTAATATTGTGGTACTAAGTTTTTGGGTTGATTTATTAGAATATTTTTGAGGTCACTGATTCACCCCCCCTCCCCCCCTCTCAATTATTTCTAACAGTAAGATCTTGAAGAAATTTGATTCAAGAATGCATTTTAAGTTGAGTTACAAGACACTTTGGACAAAACACCTTTATTCAATATTGCAGATCTATATGAGTATCATGAGACAGAGTTTAGTGGTAATAAAAGTGGATTAGAGTTGGAACAATAGTTTCCTAAGAAGCAATTGGATGAAGTTGGAGATATTTTGGATCGCAGAGTTGGTCAAAGTACTAGAGATTGACAATACTTTTAATATCTTGTGAAGTGAACGAACATACTAGCTAAGGATTCGTGATGGATTTCTCAGGCTGAGGTGGACCTTCTTGGTTTTCCTTTGGCTCCATCAAAGTGAGAGGATCACCTTTCAATAACCGCGGGTGTTTGATGTAGGAGCATCATTGGGTTCTTGGTGATGTTGGTTTTAGTTTATTCCTATTGTGTTCAGTTCTATGTTTTTTTCGTTGTCCTTCAATGTTGGCACATTTTCTGTTGTGGACATTTTCACATATTCTTGGCATCATGTTTGATCTTCCTTTGGATCTGCACCTTGATCCATTTCTTCTCGGTGGAGATATTAATGCTTTTTGGTCATGACCTATCTACTTCTTCATGTTCTCAGCTAGTTGGATTTTTCAAATCCTGCAAAACTTTCTTCTTGGTTTTCACACCTTTTGGCTCATTGATTGATGTTTCTAGACTTTTGGTTGACCTCCATCTTGGTTCGTGCTTCATTTTATCATTTGTTGGAGGAGATCATCAAAATTTTGGTCCTAACCTATTTTGCACATTACATTTCCTTCCCTAGAGATTGTGATCCTTTCTTGTCCAACTTGGATGTGTTATGAATGACTATATATTATTGTAATAGTTCGTTATGTTAGCAACTTTTAGTATTGATGATTCATAGATCCATAAAAAAGATAGAATCTAGATTTTGATCTATAGTTAGGCTTGTATGCCTATTTTGTAATTTGCATGTTTCTAGCCAGTTGTAATTAAATTTATGATAATGCAAATGTCTGATATTCCTTTCTCTCTACTCCTTGTTGTTTCCATTGTGTAGCTCTTGTGACACAGTTTAGACAATCTTCTTTGAGGACCCTCCTCCCATGGATGCACCACAAATTGTGATATTGCTATCAGGTTTAATTGTGTAGTTTTGGAGTCAAACTTATCGAGTCATGTGTTTCATGATTTTTGGGTCACAAGAACCCATCTCTCATGAGAATGAATGAAATACTTAGCACCCATTGTATATAAGAAATGCTCACAGGGATGAATCATTAGGCCTTCTTGAGAGTCCACCCATTTCCATTATTGCTCCAACTCAAGCACACTTATCGAAGGATTTTTCTCCAAGGTTTAACCCACTTAGCTTTCCACCTCATTTGTAAAACATTTAAAAAGTGTTATGCCCTATGAACCATTCATTATAGAACCCCTTTAGCTCATCTACATTTAAGTCTAGGAGCTATTTTTATAGAAATTTAAAATATGATATTGCTATTAGGAATCAACTATATACTTTTTTATTCAAACTCGTTGATCCATGTTTCATGAGTACTGGTTCACAAGAACCCATCTCTCATGAGAATGAAGAGAAACATTAGAACTCATTGCATCTAGGTGACACTCACTTGGGTGAAGCATCATGCATTTTGGGGAGGTCACCCATCCCAGTATTGCTCTGGAACTCAAGCATGCTTAATCATGGAGTTCCCTCCAATGTTAAATCCACTGAGCTTTCTATCCCATTTTCATAACCTTAAACAAGTATTGTACCTTATGAAATATTCATTATAGAGTTCCTTTAGCTCATCAATTGATAATTAGGATATATTTTGAACAACAAAAAGTTAAACTGTGATATTGCTATCATGATTCAACTATTTAGTTTTTGAGTCAAACTTGTTTATCCTTGTTTCATGAGTAGTGGTTTATAAGAACCCATCTCTCATGAGAATGAAGGGAGCACTTAGCACTTATTGCATCTTGGTGATGTACCCAAGGGTGAAGCATCGTACCTTCTTGGAAGGTCACCCATCCTAGTATTGGTCCAAGTCAAGTGTGCTTAACCGTGAAGTTACCGACAAATTTAAACCCACTTAGCTTTCTACCCCATTTGTGTACTATAGTTTCATAACTTCGAAACTCCATTCTATGTTTTCTAAATTAATTTTTTTTCTTATATGTAGAAAATAAAGGCATTCCATAAAATTTTGTCTTAAGAAAATTCAACCTAACTTCTTAAAATGTTGTTTCTTCTTTCACAGCTTCAATAAACTCGTACACTTGATTAGAGGAGGTTTAACTTTTTCCTTCCTTTCTACAGGCTTAAAAACATACCAAACTCATTCCATGACCTTTATTTTATATTCCTTATTTTTTAATTGCTAGTTTTCAAGTGGTAGTGTAACCATCTCATAACCTACAAATATGATGGAGTTCCCTCATATATCAAGTGGGGAAGGGTACCAACTGGTATAAAAAAAACTATCAACAAAATATAAAAAAGGGTTTGGAGAGCAAGTACACCACTACAACAAACAAAAAATTTATAAACAATACATAAAATAACCAATACAAAAAAATTTAAGAAGCATCGTCCTAAGAACAATTATCAACATCAAATAAGAGTTTCTCTTATTTACAAACTTCAAGTTAAATTTTTTGTAAGGTTTACATTAAGACCAATGCTTAAGATGTTACTAACACATTCATCAATTAATAAGGCAAAGAATCTTGAATGTAGGCAAGTTAATTTGGGAAACTTGATGTTGGTAGACATACTAAAAAATACTTGATAATAAAAGTGTATGGCAGGAGCTACTCATTGCATATTTTTCATTTTCTTTTAATGTTCCTATTAAGCACACATCATAAATGATAGATTGCTATGATGTTATTTATGGAAGTCTCTCATTTTTTGTTTCATATGCATCAATCATTTTAGGATCAAAATGTACTTAATGTAGGGGTAGAGTGTAATGGTGAATTTTTCATAGCCAAGGCAATTTCCTTTTAGCTTGTGTCATTAAATAAGAATATGTTTGAATGCAATTATATATTTATAAATTTTACAATTGTCATGGGACAATATTTATGGATTGTATTAAAAATTCATTTAAGAAAATTTAATCCAAAGTACATAATCAATATGTATCAAACAAAATTTATAACAGTCTCAAAATATATTTCAAATAAAAAAACATTAATTATAGATCTATAAAAATTAAAATAACACAATCTTCATACAAATTACTTTTCTTCAAAAACAAAATTAATTGTATACTGTCTTTTGTTTTTGATTAAGTATACTTACTTTTGTTGAAAAAAAGTTGTTATTCTAAATTATTCATACGCAAGTTTGTCACTTCTTAATCCACATTAATTTATGCTCATATAAAGATTTTATTATATTCCAGAGTTTGTTTTCCTTTTCAGTAGAAATTATTTTTCTTTAAATTCACGAAATGCATCAAGTACCACACTCCAGATTAATGTAAATGCAATCTCTTATTTTATCTTTTCACAAACGTATATTTTATTTTATCTTTTCGGGAAATGTATCAATATCTCGCCTGGTGTCTTCTTTTGAGGCGGTGATAAATAGTCCATACATATTGTTTGGGGAAAGAATGACAAGCTATTACTTCGGAAAAAGCAAGAATTGGCTGCCTTACTTTCAATAAATTCATCCTTCTTTACAGGAAGAATAAATTTATGTTTGCTGTTAAAGTGTGGAATCTTTTACAGTAAGAATTTTCTTTTCCTTTCAGAGTCACAAGTGTCGGGAGAAATACAGAATAAATCGACTAAGAAAAGGGATACAATATGCAATTGCCCGATTTCGTTTTAAAACCTTAAAATGCCTGTCATTTTCATCGTTTTAACAGAGATATACCTAAAACAAATTAACCGGCTGTTAATTGGAGTTTACCCCACTCCAATCTACCATAAAACTTAGTGAGAATATTTCACAAATTTGTTGCTATTTATGTAGTACGAATCATTTGATTGCAGACATGCTCATGTGGTGCATTCCTCTATTAATTTTATCATTGTTGTAGTCTATTTTTGTCGAGTTCAGAAAGGTTGGGATTAATTGCAAATGGATTATGATCTGGATGAGATGAAGATGATATTTGTGCCATGTTCTCTTATAATATGCATGGTATGGGACATTTTAGTGGAGGTAGTCAAAGACTATGTAAATAAAATTTCATGGGTTCCAAACAACCTCTTCGTAGAAATTCTTGGCTACATTGATATTCAGAAAGAGAATGTTCTTCACCCAGCTAGTTCAAAAGACTTTGAAGACTAGTTGACGACCAACTGAAAATGGATGCAGCCCGGCTCACAATGTGTGTTTTCCTGGGATGTCTTATGCCTGGGATGGCCATGGCGAGCACACATGGGAGCTGGAGCAACTTAAACAATTCTCTCAACTTACCTTTTGACTTTGGCTTACGTCATCTTTAGATTGTTCTTCTCCTTCCTTGAACTAATGGTTTAGATAAACCACAACTCTAATACCTCTCTATTGGGGTTGATGGACATAAATCAAAACAAAAAGATAGTAAATATAAATAAATAAATCAAGCATTGTATCATTCTCAATTTCTCTGCATGCTAGAGAGAATTTCATCATTCTCGGTAGTCAATTGGTAATGACGATTACACATGTTGTTTAATGCTATAAAAATAATTATCTGTTAATGATCCATTGATCAACCACAATCTAATGCTAAAACCCATCAGTTTATGTCTCTTTAAATAGAGGTCTTTAGGTAATTATGGAGATTAAGCATAAACCTTTCTGCATCCTTGGCCAATATGGAAAATATTTAATGCTTTTCTCTTTTATCATATTTTTATTTTAGAATATCTAGAAATCTCTATTTAATTGTCTTCCTCAATTAATTTTTACAATCTATATAATTTTTCCTAGACATAAATTTGAAAGAAAATGATCAAGGCTTCATCAATACATTTTTTATCCCTAAATAACATTTTTCTCTTAACTAGAGTGTATGAAACCTCTACAATCAACTCTTCTAAAATCACTAATTTGATTCCAAAATGCTTGAGCACCCCTTCCTCCCAACCTTCTATAAATGATGTTATAGCCTGAGGGTCAGTCACATTCAGTTTCTCAATGCATGGAATAAAACCTCCCACAGACAATTCACTCCAAACTTTTGCATTGTCATGCCATTTTTGATATATGATGGGCTCCACATGGTTCTTGTCTCCACCCATATGTTCACAGAGAAAAAAAATGGAGCCAACCCACCAAAAAGATGAACCAAAGGTAATACACAGACCTCATAAAGTCATCCATGTGATAATGCACTTTAATAATCAATAGTATTTTCATAACGCCACTTTGCACAGGATTGGAGTCCATATCCATCATTTTAAAAAATGCCTCCAAATTAGCATTTTTTACCACCATTTCAAATTAGTAATAAATCTCATATGGGTTTATATCATCCAACCTCCATCATTTTTCACTAGGTTAAAAAACACCAATGTTTACAAAGCCATCATCAACTTAACCCCCCTCACGATAAACGTGTGATATCCTATACATTCAGAAGGAGTTTAGAAGTTTTAAACATTAAGGATTTAATGATCCAACTAGGGTCATGGGACACTTTAAGGCAATTGATAATATTCAAAGAATTGGGTTCAAGCCAGACTTTTGTGTAACCTTGAGAAGCCACTAATTTTAATCCAATGTAGAGAGCATATGTTTGTAAGTTTTTCATTAACATCAAGGCAGAGACACATTTTCTAACGCATTCATAGATTAGTAAGGAAAAAAATTATGAGAGAAGATAAGTTTATTCCATAATGCGAATGTAGGTAGACACCCTCTAAAATACTTGACAATACAAATGTATGATAGAATCTATTCATTGTATATTTTTCATTTGTTTAGCAAGTTCCTCTCAAGCACGCATTACAAAAAATGGATTGAGGTGATGTTATTTTCAAGGGTATCTCAATTTATAATTCACACACATGTTGATGAGATCTATATACATTGAGATACATGGTCATTGTAGGATCGACATGCACCTAAATTATGGGTAGAGTGTAATGGTGAATTTTAGACCCTAAAGACAATTCTTATTTGGTTTTGTCTCATCAAGTAAGAATATGTTTGAATGCAATTATATGTTTATAAATTTTACAATGAAGAAAACTGATGAGTCACAATGCACATTTTGTTAGATAAGAGACATGAGTTGTCTAGAAAATTCATATATGCAAATTTAATCTATGAGTACATAATCGACATGTATCAAAGACAAAATCTATAACTCTCAAGAATTTTTCCAAACACAAAGACTTGATTACAGATCTGAAAAAATATAAAATTCCACAACCTTCCTACTATTTCTTTTATTTGAAAGTGAACCTAAATGCATCTCACCCTACATTTACTTTTGTTATAAAAAAAAAATTGTAACTCTAAAATGACTATAGCCATGTATCAATTAATAATCTATATTAATGGATACTTTTACATATATTTTATTCTATTCGAGAGTTTATTTTCCTTTATGGAAAGATTATTTTCTTTGCATTCACGATATGCATCAAGTACCACACACTACATTAATGTGAATTCAATCTCTTCTTTTATTCTTTAACAACCGTCTAATTATTGCTTATAGTGATCTTGAGACAAAGTATCCCTATCTCGCCCGGTTTCATTTTCGAGGCGGTGATAAATAGCTCAAACATGGTTTGGGTAATGATTGCCAAGCCATTACTTTGGAAAAAGCAAGAATTGGCCGCATTACTTTGAATAATTCCTTCCTTCTTTTTAGGAAGAATAAATTAATGTTTGTCGTTAAAATGTGAAAACATTTATCGTAGGAATTTCTCTTCATTCCAGAGTGTTTACAGAATGAGTGTTGGGAGAAATGTAGAATAAATCAACGAATTAACCGAGCTGTTTGGAGTTTGTCCCACTCCAATCTAGGGTAAAATTTAAAGAGAATATTTCACAAATTTGTTACTATTTATGTAGTATGGATCATTGTCATTCTCATCTGGTGCATTCCTCTTTTTAGTTTTATCATTGTTGTAGTCTATTTGTGTCCAGTTTAGAAAAGGTTGGGATTAATCGCAAATGGATTATGATCTGGATGAGATCAAGATAATATTTGCGCCATGTGCTCTTATAATATGCATGGTATGGGACATTTTAGTGGAGGTAGCCAAAGACTATGTAAAAATAAGTTCATGGCTTCCAAACAATCTCTTTGTTTTGAGTGCTCTTACAGTAGAAATTATTGGGTACATTGATATTCAGAAAGAGAATGTCCTTCAGCCCACTGGTCCAAAAGACTTTAAAGACTTAATTGACGACCAACTGAAAATGGATGCAGCCAGGCTCACAATGTGTGTTTTCCTGGGATGTCTTCTCCCTGGGATGGCCATGGCGGGCACGCATGGGAGCTGGAGCAACATAGCCGCCTTGTTCGTCAGTTTGTCATTTCACATTGGCACAGAAATCTATGCAATGCAGAATCTGAACACCTCAAAAGTCGGAAGGGAATCTGGGCTGTGGTTCGTGTCTTCTGGCGTGCTGCTCTTAATCGGAGCTTCATCTCTGCTCATCTTGTTAGGGGCAGTCATCTTGTCCGGTAAGCTTGCGCATGATGGAGTCCGATCTGATATTGCGGAAAAGCTCGGAAAAGATGTGGAAAATGAGGGCTACAAGAAGGGGTCGTTAAGAAGTGAGGTGATGGAGTCATGGGTTGCAGTTCGTGCATGGAAGACATTGTACTTTCTCGCCAGCTCAGCGTTCAGTCCAGGTGCGGCAATGATTGTCACAACTTGTGTTGCCTTCATGGCCGCTAAAGTGAAATGCCGTTCATCCCTTCTTCATGATAACAATGGAGGAGGTAATCTCACATTTTATCTTCAGTGTGTTTTCATCTTAGTGGGATGGATCCTCATGCTCGCCAGATGGATCAAGACGGCTCTTTCTTGTTCAACTTCTTTGGAGAAAGGAAGATTCATAAAAATCTTAGGTTTCCTCTTAAAGCCAGCCGCCGTTGTAGTGAACCCCTTGTGCCCTACCCTCGCATATTTTCTCCTAAATCCAAAAGAGCTTAGCATGAAAAACATTTCAATTTCCTTTCCCCGCCATCTACTGTGGAATATTTTAGTT
>MU226765.1:2853573-2882834 GCA_018584345.1 Thuja plicata
CGGAATTTTCTTTTCTTTTCAGTCACGAGTGTTGGGGGAAATACAGAATAAATCAACTAAGAAAAGTGATACAATATGCAATTGTCAGATTAGGTTTAAAACCCTTAAAATGCCTGTCATTTTCATCGTTTAACGAGGGTATGCGTAAAAAAAAAAATTAAACCGGCTGTTTGGAGTTTGCCCCACTCCAATTTAGCGTAGAACTTAGTGAGAATATTTCACAAATTTGCTCTAGTTATGTATTATGGTTCATTTTATTGTGGACATCCTAATCTGGTGCATAAGTCTTTTAATTTTATCATCGTTGTAGTCTATTTGTGTCGAGTTCAGAAAGGTGGGGATTAATCCCAAATCGGCTATGATCTGGATGAGATCAAGATGATATTTGCACCATGTGCTCTTATAATATGGATGGTATGGGACATTTTAGTGGAGGTAGGTAGTCAAAGACTATGTAAAAATAATCATGGGTTCCAAACAATCCATTTGTTTTGAGTGCTCTTACAGTAGAAATTCTTGGCTACATTGATATTAAGAAAGTGAATGTTCTTCACCCAGCTAGTTCAAAAGACTTTGAAGAGTTAGTATTTATCGGCAAGTTAAGTCAAAAACTCCAGAAATTCCACAGCGAGTCTGATTTAACAAATGGTCAATATTCGCTATTCCAGTCAGCGCTTGAACTCGTATATTCGAATAAGGAGAAATTAGTCACTTTCTGAACAGTCAACAGAAAACAGAAAATCATTTTAGAGAAAGTGTTACATCGAATGGCAACGCACATTAATGACTGATTTCTCAGCAAAAAGTGTTTAATAGTCAAAGTTGACTTACTTTTTGCAAGCTTAATTTTTTCCTTGGTATGTGATTTTTAAGACTGGCCCATGGATGGAGTTGATAAAATTGAGCAGAGCTATAATGTGAACACGTGAAGCGATCGAAAATCAGTGTCTCCACCCTATCGAGAAAGGTTGGATGGAAACAATATCCAAAATATTTAGTCCTATAGCTGATATTGAGATTGGTGTGGATATGGACGATCCTTTTGAAGCATACAAAGAAACAAATGATGTGTTCAAGTTTATGGACCGTCCTCACAACATAGTTGTGGACCCCCTCGATATCGTTGGAACATTGAATGTCAGAGAGGCCGCGATAAATCTCTTGAAGAGAAATTGGCAAGGTGGAGAAAAAGTTGAAGCAGGGCTTGGGCACATCTCTTAAAGAAAAGTGGCATAGACTAGGAGTGCTTACACTAGAAGAGAGAGATAGAGAAGAAAAGATGCATAGACTAGGAGTGTTTACACTATAAAAGGTTGAAAGAAGACCAGATTTGAATGGACTAAAGAAGCTGCAGATGCATTCCAATATCTCAAGAATAGAGTGGCACAATACGCAATCCTAGTACTCCCTGACTTCAACAAGGTATTCACTATTGAGACATATGCAAGCAACTTGGCTATAGGTGCAGTCTTGAGCCAAGAAAGTAAGGCTATATCATTTTTCTCAGAAAAATTGAATGATGCAAAGAAGAGGTATTGTACATATGATTTAGAACTTTATGCAATGGTACAAGCCCTGAAAAAGTGGAGACACTACTTACTCCCCAAAGAATTCATTGTTTGTACTGATAAGCATGCATTAAGTTTCTTAAATAGTCAGGAAAATCTTGGAGTCAAACAAATTAAATGGATGGAGCAGTTGTAGGCATATAGCTTCAATATAAAGCACAAAAAGGGAGTGGAAAACAAAGTGGCTAATGCCCTAAGTAGAAGGGTTTCATTGGTTGAGGAAGTACAAATTCAGAGTGTAGGGATTGACTCCCTAAAACACCTATATGCAGAGGATCCATAATTTGGAGAAATTTTTGAGGTATGCACCAAAATGGTAGGCAAATACCATACTGATTTTTCTGATTTCTTGATTCAGAATGGACTCTTGTTTAAAGGAGCCCAATTGTGCATTCCTAAATGTTCGATGAGAACAAATATTATTAAGGAGAAACACTGTGGTGGCTTAGGAGGACATTTTGGGATAGATAAAACCACTAATTTAGTGAAAAGAAGTTACTTTTGGCCAAAGATGGGGAATGAAGTTAAGAAGTTTGTAGAATCTTGTACTATTTGCCAACAAGAAAATGGTGTATCCACTAACCAAGGACTATACCAACCCTTACTAATTCCCTCCAGGCCATGGGAATCAATCTCAATGGACTTTGTAATGGGTTTGCCAAGAACAAAACAGGGCTATGATAGTGTTTTTGTCATTTTGGACAGATTTAGTAAAATAGTGCATTTTGTAAAATAGATATCAAAGACATGGACAAAAGGAGTGCACTAGATGAAGAATTTGCTGAAGTGATGAAGAATATCCATGACCAAGTGCAGATCAAACTGCAGCATACCACTAAGAAATACAAAGCGTGGGCTGACAAAAAGAGGAGAGACTTATAGTTCAAATTGGGAGATTTAGTGATGATCCACCTTAATAAGGAGAGACTACCCAAAGAAAAATACACATAGCTTATGATGAAAAATCTTAGCCCTTTCAAGATTCAGAAGAAATGTGGCAACAATGCCTATAGAATTGATCTACCCTCTCACATAGGCTTATCACCTATTTTTAATGTTGCATATATCTATGATTACAAAGGTGAAGTTATTACTACTGATCTTGCAGGTACTCCAGATCCTCCTACACTCCAACCTTTCAAGGACATGCCCCAAGAAACTCCTGCTAAGATTGAAAGCATCCTAGACAAGAGAGTGAACAAGAAAACTCGAAGAGGCACTTACTATGAGTACTTAGTCAAATGGAAAACCCAACCCATTGAAGATGCTACCTGGATGACCCTTGAAGATATTCAGAAGATAGGCTATCCACTTGAAGATCTCCCAACTCAAGAGACTTGACTATACTTTTTCCATAGGGAGTATGGTGTAGGGCACTTCCTGAAGTTCACATTTTCTTGCTTTAGTGTTTGTAATAAGATGTATCCTTCAGACCACCTTAGTGTGTGCATGTGTGGGTCTATGATGTAAGGTGAAGGACTCTAAGGTGAGTTATAAACCTTTGGGTTCCTGAAACCATTGTTAGAACATGTTAGTATTTTGGTGATTTTAATGTTTTGTTAGAAGTTTATGTTTCAAGACCTTAGAATAGGCTCTTGTCATGTTTTTAACCTCTCCCACATCCTTGGAGATTGGTAAGGTTTGCATTTGCCTAAAATAGCAACTTTGTCATATGTTGCCAAAAAGTTATGTTTTTGCAAAATATTGCATGAGCAACTTTTCCAGAATTTTTCTCAAAGAATGACAACTCCATTGTAATTGACCACACCAACTTCTTGAAGCATCTGTAATGCCAAGATGATGCTATTATGTGATCTGATGCCTTCTAGGAAGGTTAGAGTTCACTATGTACAGAGTTTGATGTTCAGAGAAGGAAACAGAAGAGTTTTCTGAGTTATTTTGCTATTGTATGGCCTGGTACATATTCATCTTGTGGATCCAGTTGTAGACATTGGTGATGTCTTGAGTTTCGTAAACATCCCAGTTGGTTTGATTTATTTTTTCAGAGTTTGTTAAAATTTAGAGATTTTATTTTCTCACTACCTGAGAAAGCAAAGTTTACTGGGTCATTCACAAAGATGTGATCCTAACTTGAGATTTTCCAAGTGGATCTGCTTAGCCACTTGGAAAATACAAGTTAGGATCATGTTCCTTAAGAATCCTAATGCTCATACACTCAATGTTATTCCTATAATTTATGAGACAAAGCCCTAGGCTAATTATCTCTATGTAATTACCCTGGTTCTTTAGTAAAGTCACATGCATGTGCAATATATGATTGGGAGGATCAAACTAATTGTGGTTCTAGACTATTTTGGTGTAGAGGAAACCATCTAAGCCATTACATTCATTCTATGAACCCACCTTCGACCACTTTATTAGCAAACCAAGCCTAATCTAGCTAATAAGGTTGAACAGCTTTGTAAGAGTTCATGGGTGCAGGAGTGGAGTAAAGTGGTAAGGCTTTGA
Organism: Thuja plicata; assembly: GCA_018584345.1. Taxonomy (NCBI): domain Eukaryota; kingdom Viridiplantae; phylum Streptophyta; class Pinopsida; order Cupressales; family Cupressaceae; genus Thuja; species Thuja plicata. The sequence continues at coordinate 2,857,611 of MU226765.1, forward strand.
GGGGTCTCAAAACTCCATAAAGGGTGTCTAGAAACCTAATCAGATTAGTTAGATCCTTCTATAGTTGAAATTTATGTCTAAAACACCCTTTTGTTAGGGCTACAAGGAATTTTAGACCATTTAGTGTTCAACCATCCTTGGGTCTGCAAGGCTGAATCCATTGGTAGATTCTCTACCCTGATAGTCCATTTGAAGTCGCCAATCACTTAGATTAGTAATTCTAAGTCTCTGGTGAAGGTTTATGTTATTGTGCTTGGTTTAGAGAACATGTCCCTAATGAGAAATTGTAGAGTTCAACATCTTGGCTTGGAGAGTCAAGAGGGGATAGGGGAAGCGTATTTTCTCCTTAGACAAGTCGGAAGTCACCCTAGGAAGACATTGGTGGAGTTGGGGTGTTCAAGAAAGAAGTTTGGGACCTCACAATCTTGAGCAATTAAGAGAAAAGCATGAACATAATTGCATGATGATAGAGCTTGCTTCCTTGCTCTCCAATGATGAGTTTGAAGATGTCAAAAACTGCACCTCTGCAAAGAAGATGTGGGATAAATTGAAGCTGGTACATGGAGGAGATGCTAATGTACTAAGAGCCGAGGTAGAAAGCCTAAGAAGGAGTTTTTATGACCTAAGAATGAAAGAAGGAAAAAATATCACTCAGTATAGTGATAGAATCAAAGAGGTAGTCAATGATATCCGAGGAGTTGGAGGTGTACTTGAAGAGGAGAGAGTGGTAAGTAAAATCTTAAGAACCTTACTGCCTATATATGTTATTAGAGTATCTGCTATAAAAGAAATGAGAGCAATTGCAAACAATACAGTTACTCTAGATAGTCTGATTTCATTTGAGATGAATAATTTTGATAATAGTGTCTTACTATCTATAGAGTCTACATTCAAATCTTCTTTGAAAATAAGTAAATCAAGTCATAGACACACTGTTAGAAATGATAGTGAAAGTGATAATGATGATCAAGATCTTGATGAGATTGAAGCTCTAATGGAAAGAAGATTGTAGAGATGCAAAGGTAGATACAAAGGTAAATTACCACGTGTATGTTTTGATTGTAAAGAGGTTGGACACTTTGGTGCAAGATGTCCTAACAGAAGAAAAGATGACATAAGTAATGAAATATCATATGAGAAGAAGTTTGATAGAGGTGATAACAAAGATTACCGAAGCAACCAACAATCTGAAAAAAGAGGTACCCGAGACTACAAGGACAAATAGAAGAAAGCTTGTTACCTAGCTGAGAACAGAGTTAATGACAGTGACACAAAATCTGAAGAAGACATTGAGATGGTATTTGTAGCCATGAAGGATGAATCAGACAAAGAAGAAGAAAGGTATGTAGAGACTGTACTCATATCTAAGGTTAGTAAAAATGATGTCTGGATCATAGATAGTGGTTGCACTCACAACATGATCGGTAATAAACAAAAGTTTGAGACTTTTGAATACTATAATGTTGAATAACTTGATCAAATGTGAAAATTATTATTAGGTAAAAGGACTGAATTATAATCTATTAAGTGTTTCGCAGCTGAAAAATATAGGTCACCGAGTAGCATTTGAAAGTAAGAAGGAAAAGATCTACAATAAATCAGGAAGGTTGATCGGAACTGGTTAACAGACAAAATGTAACCGTTTCTATCTTAATGGCATTAACCCCACTTTTTTTATGGCTAGAAATGAAGACATATGGTTGTGGCACAAGAGATTGTGTCATGTGAATTTTGACAACATGATAAAGATAAGAAATAAAAGAAAAGTCAGAGGCTTACCGAGTATGACTAAGCCCAAGCATATCATGTGCAAGAACTATCATAAAGGTAAGATGACAAAGTATAGATTCAAGAGTAAATCCCATACATCTAATTCCATTCTAGAATTATTCAATATTGGTTTATGTGGACCCATGAGGACAAAGAGTTACTATGGAGATAGGTATTTTATTGTCTTTGTAGATGATTATTTGAGAATGATGACAGTTATGTTTTTAAAAGATAAATTATAAGCATTCAAGATGTTTAAATGGTATAAGGCTATGGTAGAAAAGAAAAGTGGTAAGGAATTGAAATTATTAAGATCAAATAGAGGAGGGGAATTTATTTCAGATGAGTTCATTAATTATTGCAATGAGCATGGAATTAAAAGACAAGTTTCTGCACCAAGAACACCACAGCAAAATTTAATTGCTGAGAGGAGAAACAGATCAATTGTTGACTGTGCAAGAACATTAATGATTGAAAAAAGAATTACTTAAAATTTCTAGAGGGAAATTTTCAATAATGCCATCTACACTTTAAACATAGTACAACTGGAGAAGGACACAAAGAAGACACCCTATGAGCTATGGTATGGTCACACACCCAATGTAAGTTACTTCAGAATCTTTGGTAGTCAAAGTTATATTTTAAAGGATGATAGAAATGGAAAACTTGACTCCAAAAGTGAAGAAGGTATCTTTCTAGGGTTTTCAACCAAAATCAAGGCTTATAAATGTCTTAACAAGTCATCTAACAAAATAATTGAAAGTGCAAATGTGAAAATAGATAAATTTGCAGAAAAGAATGATAAGGAAAGTAGAAAAGAGCCAGAGGACTACAACAGGTTTATTTATACTGAAGAACCTGACACTCTACCCAAGCAAGAGTGTATCACTCCAAAGCAAGAGAACATTGCACCTGAGAATTGGGATGCAATTACTGAAGTTAGGAAAATCCTCAAGATGATGTTCCGAGTGATGAAGATCAGAATAAAGGTCAAGATGATGATTAGATTGATGAACACGGAGCTAAACTGAAACTTGCCAAGTATGTCAGAAGACATCATCCATAGAATCATATCATAGGAAACAAGAAGGATGGAATGAGAACAAGAAGTAAGTCACTAAACACAAGATGTTTTCTTTGTGATTTTGAGCCTAAATCTGTTAATATTGCACTTGAAAATGAGGAATGGGTGATTTTGAGCCTAAATCTGTTAATACTGTACTAGAGAGGAAAAACACATGGATACTAGTACCAAGACCAGATGAAAAGAATGTCATCGGTACCAAATGGATATTCAGAAAGAAGCTAAATGAGAATGGAGAAGTCACTAGAAATAAAGAAAGATTAGTATGCCAGGGGTATGCACAAGAAGAAGGTATGGAATATGGTGAAACCTTTGCATCCATTGCTAAACTAGAAGGAGTTAGAATCTTAATTTCTTATGTTGCATTCAAAGAATTCAAGGTATACTAGATGGATGTCAAATCTGCATTCCTAAATGGAATACTGGAAGAAGAGGTATACATTCAAGAACCAGAAGGGTTTCTTGATCCAGACTAGAGAAACATGGTATGTACACTACATAAAGCCTTGTATGGATTGAAGAACCTAGAGCTTGGTATGAAAGACTTCACTCCTATCTTATTAGCATTAATTTATAAGAACAAGTGAAAATAGAAATTTGTACTTAAAATAAGATACCGATGGTAATATTCTGATTGCTGAAATTTCTGTTGATGATATCATATTTAGCGGAAATGAAATGTTATGCAAATCCTTTGCTGATGAAATGAGTAAATAGTTTGAAATGTCTATGTTTGCAGAGATCAAATTCTTTCTTGGTTTACAGATTCTTCAACAAGATGTAGGCATATATATCACTCAGTCCAAATACATCAAGGAAGTGCCGAAGTTATTCAAGATGGAAGATTCCAAACTAGTTTGAACACCTATGGCTACTGGATGTAAGCTGACAAAAGAAGACAAAAAAATGAGCTAAATTAGACCTTGTATAGATCAATGATTGGAAAACTAATGTATGTTGTTCATACCAGACCATATATAGCACATTCACTTGGAATAGTGGCAAGATTCTCTGCTAATCCTGGAAAGAATCACATCTGACTGTTGTCAAGAGAATTTTGAGATATCTGAAGAACACCGAGGACTATGGCTTATGGTATAAAAAAGAAGGAAAATTTGATCTACAAGTCTATACAGATGCTGATTGGGTTGGAAACATTGATGACCGAAAGAGCACAACTAGAGGAGCATTATTCATGGGTGACAAAATTGTCTCATGGATCAGAAAGAAGCAAGGATGCATATCATAGTCTACTGGAGAAGCAGAATATGTGGCTGCTGCTACAAATTGCTCCAACATTGCATGGAACAAATAGTTACTAGAAGGTATGAATATGAAGATTCTTGAACTAGTAATTATCTATTGTGATAATACCAGTGCAATTGACATTTCTAAAAATCCAGTCATGCATGCTAAGACTAAGCATATAGAAATCAAGTATCACTATTTAAGAGAACAAGTGCAAGAAAAAGAAGTGATACTAGAATATGTTAAATCAAATGAACAATTAGCTGATATATTCACCAAGCCATTACTGAAAGATACATTTGAGTATGTGAGAAAGAGACTAGGAGTCCAACCTTTGTCTATCGGTCAGTAAGCTAACTAGGAGGTTGCATCAACCTATACCAAACTAGAAGCTCATTCGTGTTGATGCAAATGGACAACAACAAATACATCTATACACAGCAAGGTACAAATCTGCACTAAACACGAGAGTCAATGTATTACTGATGGATAGGGAAATTCAAGGAGTATATTATATAAAGGGATAAAAGGATGATATAGAAGAATTGTTTGGCATTGTTATCAAAGGGACGGATTATCTATTATCTCACTTTCAGGAATTATAAGGGAGAGATTATCTTATTTGCAGAAAATATTATATCATTATCCATGGAGAGAAGTTCCTAAGAATTCAAAGGGAGAGTCAATCATTATCCAAAGGGAGAGATTGATTACATATGAAATATCCATCAAAGGGAGAGCGGTAAAAAAATGAAGAGAGTACACACAAAGGGAGAGATGACTCATTGCTGTCAAAGGAAAAAGAGATTATCAAGAAGAGGATCAGTCAAGGCAGAACACATATCAGAATAGAGACAAAAGTTGTTACATCTATTCAGTAAAGGGATTGAAGATTGAAGAAATCACACTGCAAGAAACAAATCTAAGCTATTTGAGCTTACAAAGAGCTAGAGATTTGTAATAGTTACAATAGGAAATATTCATGAAATTGTTATATTTCATATTTTATTAGTAATAATATAGTGTGATAATGTAGTGTGTTGCCATCATTGCCAAAGGGAGAGATTGATGACATGTAACTAATTGAATGTTTGAAGATGTTAAGTTGATCATCGAAATGTAGAAAGATAATGCAAGACATTCAATCAGTTAATGGATTGTATTTTCATTAATGTCAAATTGATATAATCTAATTGGTTATATTCAAAGTGTCAAAGACTTCAGAGAATCAAAGAGATAAAGATTATGCCTTCAGTAATGCATAAAAGGCTTGTATTCACTATGTGACTACAAACACCGACGGTTAGTAGAACCCGACAGAAAGAGAAACCTGAGAGCAAAGTCATAGTGATATTAGAGCAATAAAATTGATGATAATTATTGATGATAAGAATCACAAGCATAACTAACGGCCAGAATTATAGTGTTACTTGAAGGACAAACAACCCCGACGGACAGACAACCTTGAAAAAGAAGCTTGAGGAGAACTGAAGTGTTGACCAAAGGTATCAAAGAGTTAAAACACCAAGGTTAACTAGAGTTCAAAAATGACAAAATATCTAGCTGGCAGAGCCAAAGATAGACTTAACTGGTTGTTGACATTGTTTTAATTGACAAGTTAAAGCCAGAGATAAGTAAAAGATTTAAAGTTGTTTTATACAGTTGTCAAAGAGTTTTCTATGAGATAAAATAGGAGTTATGCTTTAAATCAAGATTGGCTAGAATTATGGATCACACCAAGATCAAGAAAATTAAGAAGAGAGAAATGGTGATATCATGTCTATAAAGAGACAACTTAATTCATTACGAGTTAAGGAAGGAGAGTGAATAGAAAAAGAGGATGTTGAAGAGAAACTGATGAAGAACAACTTCATACAGTCCTAATCAATCAAGCTAAGGAAATAACTAAGGATTTATGTGGACACAGAGCAATAGAGCATAACATCACCGAGAAGAAAAGAAAGTGGAGCAAAGGTATTAAAAAGATACATTGATTAGAAAGGTAATATGAGCTTACAATAGATCTGAAAATCAACAAGTCTAATTTGTATGTATGAGTAGATCATTTTCTATTTTAGTTTAACCATTGGATCAGAAAGTCTCTTAACCAAGAAGGATTTAAAGATCCTTTCTATATTCAGATACATCCCAAGGAGTATCAAAAAGTTTGATTATGAAGATAGCATGAGATGATAGATACCATTTGACAAAATACACTGGGTTTGGTCATCGAGGGTAGCATAGAGATGCCTGATATCAAGTGACAAACTATTCTATTAAATCCTCTAAAAAGGTCAAACCTAGCAGTGTGTTTGTAACCTTTAACAGGGTTGGCTCTTCACCGATCTCACTTTAGAAGAGTGAAAATTTTGGGTTACCGATCCCAAGTGGTTTTTCCCTTAATAGGGTTTCCACGTTAAAAATTCATGTGTCAATGTGTTTATGAGTTATTACTTAAATGTTTTTCATTAACCATAACTAATATGGATTGATTGGTATACTCTAAGTAATTTACTATTTTTTGGTCAATGAAAGACTGTTATTCGGTAAACATAAAGAATAAGGTTTAATAGAGCACTCCAAGCAGTAGTAATTTGATAAGTATGTTTGAAGGCATTCATCTTATAGGACTGAAGATAACTAGAGGCTTAATATTGTGGTACTAAGTTTTTGGGTTGATTTATTAGAATATTTTTGAGGTCACTGATTCACCCCCCCTCCCCCCCTCTCAATTATTTCTAACAGTAAGATCTTGAAGAAATTTGATTCAAGAATGCATTTTAAGTTGAGTTACAAGACACTTTGGACAAAACACCTTTATTCAATATTGCAGATCTATATGAGTATCATGAGACAGAGTTTAGTGGTAATAAAAGTGGATTAGAGTTGGAACAATAGTTTCCTAAGAAGCAATTGGATGAAGTTGGAGATATTTTGGATCGCAGAGTTGGTCAAAGTACTAGAGATTGACAATACTTTTAATATCTTGTGAAGTGAACGAACATACTAGCTAAGGATTCGTGATGGATTTCTCAGGCTGAGGTGGACCTTCTTGGTTTTCCTTTGGCTCCATCAAAGTGAGAGGATCACCTTTCAATAACCGCGGGTGTTTGATGTAGGAGCATCATTGGGTTCTTGGTGATGTTGGTTTTAGTTTATTCCTATTGTGTTCAGTTCTATGTTTTTTTCGTTGTCCTTCAATGTTGGCACATTTTCTGTTGTGGACATTTTCACATATTCTTGGCATCATGTTTGATCTTCCTTTGGATCTGCACCTTGATCCATTTCTTCTCGGTGGAGATATTAATGCTTTTTGGTCATGACCTATCTACTTCTTCATGTTCTCAGCTAGTTGGATTTTTCAAATCCTGCAAAACTTTCTTCTTGGTTTTCACACCTTTTGGCTCATTGATTGATGTTTCTAGACTTTTGGTTGACCTCCATCTTGGTTCGTGCTTCATTTTATCATTTGTTGGAGGAGATCATCAAAATTTTGGTCCTAACCTATTTTGCACATTACATTTCCTTCCCTAGAGATTGTGATCCTTTCTTGTCCAACTTGGATGTGTTATGAATGACTATATATTATTGTAATAGTTCGTTATGTTAGCAACTTTTAGTATTGATGATTCATAGATCCATAAAAAAGATAGAATCTAGATTTTGATCTATAGTTAGGCTTGTATGCCTATTTTGTAATTTGCATGTTTCTAGCCAGTTGTAATTAAATTTATGATAATGCAAATGTCTGATATTCCTTTCTCTCTACTCCTTGTTGTTTCCATTGTGTAGCTCTTGTGACACAGTTTAGACAATCTTCTTTGAGGACCCTCCTCCCATGGATGCACCACAAATTGTGATATTGCTATCAGGTTTAATTGTGTAGTTTTGGAGTCAAACTTATCGAGTCATGTGTTTCATGATTTTTGGGTCACAAGAACCCATCTCTCATGAGAATGAATGAAATACTTAGCACCCATTGTATATAAGAAATGCTCACAGGGATGAATCATTAGGCCTTCTTGAGAGTCCACCCATTTCCATTATTGCTCCAACTCAAGCACACTTATCGAAGGATTTTTCTCCAAGGTTTAACCCACTTAGCTTTCCACCTCATTTGTAAAACATTTAAAAAGTGTTATGCCCTATGAACCATTCATTATAGAACCCCTTTAGCTCATCTACATTTAAGTCTAGGAGCTATTTTTATAGAAATTTAAAATATGATATTGCTATTAGGAATCAACTATATACTTTTTTATTCAAACTCGTTGATCCATGTTTCATGAGTACTGGTTCACAAGAACCCATCTCTCATGAGAATGAAGAGAAACATTAGAACTCATTGCATCTAGGTGACACTCACTTGGGTGAAGCATCATGCATTTTGGGGAGGTCACCCATCCCAGTATTGCTCTGGAACTCAAGCATGCTTAATCATGGAGTTCCCTCCAATGTTAAATCCACTGAGCTTTCTATCCCATTTTCATAACCTTAAACAAGTATTGTACCTTATGAAATATTCATTATAGAGTTCCTTTAGCTCATCAATTGATAATTAGGATATATTTTGAACAACAAAAAGTTAAACTGTGATATTGCTATCATGATTCAACTATTTAGTTTTTGAGTCAAACTTGTTTATCCTTGTTTCATGAGTAGTGGTTTATAAGAACCCATCTCTCATGAGAATGAAGGGAGCACTTAGCACTTATTGCATCTTGGTGATGTACCCAAGGGTGAAGCATCGTACCTTCTTGGAAGGTCACCCATCCTAGTATTGGTCCAAGTCAAGTGTGCTTAACCGTGAAGTTACCGACAAATTTAAACCCACTTAGCTTTCTACCCCATTTGTGTACTATAGTTTCATAACTTCGAAACTCCATTCTATGTTTTCTAAATTAATTTTTTTTCTTATATGTAGAAAATAAAGGCATTCCATAAAATTTTGTCTTAAGAAAATTCAACCTAACTTCTTAAAATGTTGTTTCTTCTTTCACAGCTTCAATAAACTCGTACACTTGATTAGAGGAGGTTTAACTTTTTCCTTCCTTTCTACAGGCTTAAAAACATACCAAACTCATTCCATGACCTTTATTTTATATTCCTTATTTTTTAATTGCTAGTTTTCAAGTGGTAGTGTAACCATCTCATAACCTACAAATATGATGGAGTTCCCTCATATATCAAGTGGGGAAGGGTACCAACTGGTATAAAAAAAACTATCAACAAAATATAAAAAAGGGTTTGGAGAGCAAGTACACCACTACAACAAACAAAAAATTTATAAACAATACATAAAATAACCAATACAAAAAAATTTAAGAAGCATCGTCCTAAGAACAATTATCAACATCAAATAAGAGTTTCTCTTATTTACAAACTTCAAGTTAAATTTTTTGTAAGGTTTACATTAAGACCAATGCTTAAGATGTTACTAACACATTCATCAATTAATAAGGCAAAGAATCTTGAATGTAGGCAAGTTAATTTGGGAAACTTGATGTTGGTAGACATACTAAAAAATACTTGATAATAAAAGTGTATGGCAGGAGCTACTCATTGCATATTTTTCATTTTCTTTTAATGTTCCTATTAAGCACACATCATAAATGATAGATTGCTATGATGTTATTTATGGAAGTCTCTCATTTTTTGTTTCATATGCATCAATCATTTTAGGATCAAAATGTACTTAATGTAGGGGTAGAGTGTAATGGTGAATTTTTCATAGCCAAGGCAATTTCCTTTTAGCTTGTGTCATTAAATAAGAATATGTTTGAATGCAATTATATATTTATAAATTTTACAATTGTCATGGGACAATATTTATGGATTGTATTAAAAATTCATTTAAGAAAATTTAATCCAAAGTACATAATCAATATGTATCAAACAAAATTTATAACAGTCTCAAAATATATTTCAAATAAAAAAACATTAATTATAGATCTATAAAAATTAAAATAACACAATCTTCATACAAATTACTTTTCTTCAAAAACAAAATTAATTGTATACTGTCTTTTGTTTTTGATTAAGTATACTTACTTTTGTTGAAAAAAAGTTGTTATTCTAAATTATTCATACGCAAGTTTGTCACTTCTTAATCCACATTAATTTATGCTCATATAAAGATTTTATTATATTCCAGAGTTTGTTTTCCTTTTCAGTAGAAATTATTTTTCTTTAAATTCACGAAATGCATCAAGTACCACACTCCAGATTAATGTAAATGCAATCTCTTATTTTATCTTTTCACAAACGTATATTTTATTTTATCTTTTCGGGAAATGTATCAATATCTCGCCTGGTGTCTTCTTTTGAGGCGGTGATAAATAGTCCATACATATTGTTTGGGTAAAGAATGACAACCTATTACTTCGGAAAAAGCAAGAATTGGCTGCCTTACTTTGAATAAATTCTTCCTTCTTTACAGGAAGAATAAATTTATGTTTGCTGTTAAAATGTGGAATCTTTTACAGTAAGAATTTTCTTTTCCTTTCAGAGTCACATGTGTCGGGAGAAATACAGAATAAATCGACTAAGAAAAGGGATACACTATGCAATTGCCCGATTTCGTTTAAAAACCTTAAAATGCCAGTCATTTTCATCGTTTTAACAGAGGTATACCTAAAACAAATTAACTGACTGTTAATTGGAGTTTACCCCACTCCAATCTACCATAAAACTTAGTGAGAATATTTCACAAATTTGTTGCTATTTATATGGTACGAATCATTTGATTCCAGACATGCTCATGTGGTGCATTCCTCTATTAATTTTATCATTGTAGTCTATTTTTGTCGAGTTCAGAAAGGTTGGGATTAATTGCAAATGGATTATGATCTGGATGAGATGAAGATGATATTTGCGCCATGTTCTCTTATAATATTATAATATGCATGGCATGGGACATTTTAGTGGAGGTAGTCAAAGACTATGTAAAAATAAGTTCATCGGTTCCAAACAAACTCTTTGTTTTAAGTGCTCTTACAGTAGAAATTCTTGGCTACATTGATATTCAGAAAGGGAATGTTCTTCACCCCACTAGTTGAAAAGGCTTTGAAGACTAGTTGATTGCCAACTGAAAATGGATGCAGCCAGGCTCACAATGTGTGGTTTCCTGGGATGTCTTCTACCTTGGATGGCCATGGCGAGCACCCGTGGGTGCTGGAGCAACTTAAACAATTTTATCAACTTACCCTTTGACTTTGGCTTACGCCATCTTTAGATTCTTCTTCTCCTTCCTTGAAATAATGGTTTAGATAAAGCACAACTCTAATACCTCTATTGGGGTTGATGGACATAAGTCAAAACAGAAAGATAGAAAATATAAATAAGTCAAGCTTTGTATCATACTCAATTTCTCTAGATGCTTTTACATAAAGCACAACTCTAATACCTCTCTATTGGGGTTGATGCACATAAGTCAAAACAAAAAGATAGAAAATATAAATAAATCAAGTTTTGTATCATACTCAATTTCTCTACATACTGGAGAGAATTTCATCATTCTCATTAGTCAATTTCTAATGATGATTACACATGTTGTGTAATGTTATAAAAATCATTATCTACTAATGATCCATTGATCAACCACAATCTAATGCTAAAACCCATCACTTTATGTCTATTTAAATAGAAGTCTTTAGATAATTATGAAGATTAAACATAGACCTTTCTACATCCTTGGTAAATTTGGAAAATATTTAATGTTTTTCTCTTTTATCATATTTTTGTTCTAGAATATATAGAAATCTCTATTTAAATGTCTTCCTCAATTAATTTTTACAATTTAACTGAGGGAGAAATTACACATCCCAACATCTTAGATTTATTATAGGTGAGGAATTAATTACTATAATTTTCGTAGACACAAATTTGAAAGAAAATGGTCAAGGCTTCATCAATACACTTTTTATCCCTAAATAGGTTTTTGCTCTTGACTAGAGTGGATGAAACCTGTACCACCAACTCCTCTAAACTCACTAATTTGATTCAAAAATGCTTGAGCACCCCTTCCTCCCAACCTTTTCTAAATGTTGTTGTAGCCTGAGCATTGGTCACATTCAATTTCTCAATGCATGGAGTAAAACCTCCCACCGACAATTCACTCCAAACTTTTGCATTGTCTTGCCATTTTTTATATATGATGGGCTCCACATGGTTCTTGTCTCCATCCATATTGTCACAGAGAAAAAAAAAAGAAGCCAACCCACCAAACAGATGAACCAAAGGTAATACACAAACCTCACAAATTCATCCATGTGATAACGCGCTTTAATAGTGAATAGTATTTTTGTAATGCCACTTCACACAACATTGGAGGCCACATCCATCATTTCCAAAAATGCCTCCAAATTAGAACTGTTTACCACCATTTTAAATTAGTAATATAATCTCTTGTGGGTTGATATCATCCAACCTCCATCATTTCTCACTAGGTTAAAAAACACCAATGTTTACAAAGCCATCAGCAACTAAATCCCCCTCATGATAAACGTGTGATATCCTATACATTTAGAAGGAGTTTAGAAGTTTTAAACATTAAGGATTTAATCATCCAACTAGGGTCATGGGACACTTCAAGGCAATTGATAATATTCAAAGAATCAGTTTCAAGCCAGAGTTTTGTGTAACCTTGAGAAGCCACTGATTTTAATCCAGTGTAGATAACATATGTTTGTAAGTTTTTCATTAAGATCAAGGCCGAGACACATTTTCTAGCACATTCATCAATTAGTAAGGAAAAAAATTATGAGAGAAGGTAAATTTATTCCATAATGCTAATGTAGGTAGACACCCTCTAAACTACTTGACAGAACAAATGTATGATAGAAGCTACTCATTATATATTTTTCATTTGTTTAGCAAGTTCCTCTCAAGCACGCGTTACAAAATATGGATTGAGATGATGTTAGTTACAATGGTCTCTCAATATATAATTCACACACATGTTTATGAGAGCTACATACATTGAGATACAAGGTTATTGTAGGATCGACATGCACTAAATTAGGGGTAGAGTGTAATGGTGAATTTTACACCCTAAAGATAATTCGTATTTGGTTTTGTCTCATCAAGTAAGAATATGTTTGAATGCAATTATATGTTTATCAATTTTACAATGAAGAAAACTGATGAGTCACAATGTACATTTTGTTAGACAAGACATATGAGTTGTATAGAAAATTCATATATGCAAATTTAATCTATGAGTACATAATCAACATGTATGAAAGACAAAATCTACGAGTCTCAAGAATTTTTGGAGAGAAAAACACTTGATTACAGATCTGCAAAAATATAAAATTTTACAACTTTCCTTCAATTTTTTTATTTGAAACTGAACCTAAATGCATCTCACCCTATATTAATAAAAAAACTGACCTAAATGCATCTCACCCTACACTAACTTTTGTTATAAAAAAAAATTGTAACTCTAAAATGACTATAGCCATGTTTATCAATTAATAATCTATATTAATGGATGCTTTTACAGATATTTTATTAGATTCGAGAGTTTGTTTTCCTTTATGGAAAGATTATTTTCTTTGCATTCACGATATGCATCAAGTACCACACCCTATCTCGCCTGGTGTCATCTTCGAGGCGGTGATAAATAGCTCACGCGTTGTTTGGGTAAAGACTGACAAGCCGTTACTTTGGAAAAAAGCAAGAATTGGCCGCAATACTTTGAATAATTCCTTCCTTCCTTCCTTTTAGGAAGAATAAATTAGTGTTTGCTGTTAAAATGTGAAAACTTTTATCGTAGGAATTTCTCTTCTTTCCAGAGTGCTTACAGTATGAGTGTTGGGAGAAATGTAGAATAAATCAACGAATTAAAGCGATACAATAGACATTTGCCAGATTAGATTTTAAAACCGTAAAATACCCGTCATTTTATCGTTCTACCGAGGTATACCTCTAAAAAATAACCCAGCTGTTTGGAGTTTGCCCCACTCCAATCTAGGGTAGAACTTAAAGAGAATATTTCACAAATTTGTTACAATTTATGTAGTATGGATCATTGGCATTCTCATCTGGTGCATTCCTCTTTTTAATTTTATCATTGTTGTAGTCTATTTGTGTCGAGTTTAGAAGGGTTGGGATTAATCTTTTTAATTTCATCATTGTTGTAGACTATCTGTGTCGAGTTTAGAAAGGTTGGGATTAATCGCAAATGGATTATGATCTGGATGAGATGAAGATGATATTTGCGCCATGTGCTCTTATAATATGCATGGTATGGGACATTTTAGTGGAGGTAGCCAAAGACTATGTAAAAATAAGTTCACGGCTTCCAAACAATCTCTTTGTTTTGAGTGCTCTTACAGTAGAAATTCTTGGCTATATCGAATTCAGAAAGTGAATGTTCTTCACCCAGCTAGTCCAAAAGACTTTAAACAGTTAGTTGACGACCAACTGAAAATGGATGCAGCCAGGCTCACAATGTGTGTTTTCCTGGGATGTCTTCTGCCTGGGATGGCCATGGCGGGCACCCGCGGGAGCTGGAGCAACATAGCCGCCTTGTTCGTCAGTTTGTCGTTTCACATTGGCACAGAAATCTATGCAATGCAGAATCTGAACACCTCAAAAGCCGGAAGGGAATCTGGGCTGTGGTTCGTGTCTTCTGGCGTGCTGCTAATAGTCGGAGCTTCATCTCTGCTCATCTTGTTAGGGGCAGTCATCTTGTCCGGTAAGCTTGCGCATGATGAAATCAGGTCTGATATTGCGCAAAAGCTTGGAAAAGATTTGGGAAATGAGGGCTACACGAAGGGGTCGTTAAAAAGTGAGGTGATGGAGTCGTGGGTTGCAGTTCGTGCATGGAAGACATTCTACTTTCTTTCCTGCTCAGCCTTCAGTCCAGGTGCGGCAGTGATTGTCACAACTTGTGTTACCTTCATGGCCGCTAAAGTGAAATGTCGTTCATCGCTTCTTTATGGAGGAGGTAATCACACATTTTATCTTCAGTGTGTTTTCATCTTAGTGGGATGGATCCTCATGCTCGCCAGATGGATCAAGACGGCTCTTTCTTGTGCATCTTCTTTGGAGACAGGCAGATTCAAAAAAATCTTAGGTTTCCTCTTACAGCCAACCGCCGTTGTAGTGAACCCCTTGTGCCCTACCCTCGCATATTTTCTCCTAAATCCAAAAGAGCTTAGCATGAAAAACATTTCAATTTCCTTTCCCCGCCATCTACTGTGGAATATTTTAGTTTCTCTTCGCTGTCTTGTGCTGGTCCTTCCTTTCTGTGTTCTGCTTTTAGCAATCGGTTTACTGGGCTTTTTCTGTTTCCTCTGTTGGTATATCTCGACTCTGGTATTTAGCAGCAAGTTAAGTCAGAAACTCTGGAAAATTCACAGCATATCTGATTCAATGAATGTTGAATATTCGAGATACAAGCCAGTGCTTGAACCCATATATTCTAATAAAGAGAAAATAGACACTTTCTGGGTAGTCAATAAAAAATCATTTTATAGAATAAAGCGCAGCATGGAAGAAGTTGAAAAAATTGAGCAGAGCTGCCCAAATTTGCTCTCCATAATGGGAACCCGAAAACTGGCTGAAAATCACCGCCTCCGGCCCGTCAAGAAAGGTTGGATGGAAATAATGTCAAGTATTTTCAAAGGTATAGCTGAGATTGAGATTGGTGTGGATATGAAGGATGCTTTTAAAGCATACACAGAGACAGTGGATGTGCTCAAGTTTGTGGACTGTCCAGATAACATAGTTTTGGACGGCCTGGGTATCTTTGGCACATTGAATATCATTGCCTTCGCTGCAAGTATAAAATGGGAAGGAAAAATTTGCATGCTGGAGAAAGAGTTGGTGGTCGCCACAGAAGAGCGGAGCAGAGTAGGAGAGGTTACATCAGAACAGCAGCAGAGAGTAGTCAAGATGGTTAGTGAGTTGAGCTGCGAACTGGAAAGCTCTGATGAAAGAGCATCCAACAGTCTCTTGATCAGACTAGAGGAATGTTCTTATTACAGTATGGAGGAATTGGGTGATATGCTACAGGCATTGGTGGGCCATGTTATTGTTTCTGCTCTATTAGAAGCGCAAGATGTGATGCTGAAATACACAAAGCAGTGGGTACGGAATATAGATGAAAGGAAAATCAAAAGAGGCATTGAACTTGGAGTTAAAGTGAGCGCACTGTTAAAAAAATTGGTTGAAGATGGGGATAACTTATTTAGCAATCTGGTTGAAGATGGGGATACCTTATTGAGCAATTTGTAGTGTTATGTATGAAGTACCAAATTTATTTCAGTTTTTGTATTATTTCTTAATCTAAGTATATGTGATAAGTTAAACGCAATGACATACATTTTGTTAGTGAACATGGGTTTAATTACATTTGTGTTAACAAAAAAATCAAAAGAGCCATCGACCTTGGAGTTAATGTGAGTGCACTCTTAGAAAATCAGGTTGATGATGGGGATATCTCATTTGACAATTTGTAATGTTATATATGATGTACAAAACTTCTTTCAGTTTTGTATTATTTCTTAATTATGTATATGTGATAAGTTAAAAGTAATGATATAAATTTTGGTAGTGAACATGGGGTTTAATTACATTTGTGTTATCAAGAAAATCAAAAGAGCCATCGAACTTGGAGTTAATGTGAGTGCACTCTTAGAAAATCCGGTTGATGATGGGGATATCTTATTTGACAATTGGTAAAGTTATATATACAAAATTTCTTTGAGTTTTGTATTATATCTTAATTATGTATATGTGATAAGTTAAAAGCCATGATATACATTTTGGTAGTGAACATGGGGTTAATTACATTTGTGTTGTCAAAAAAATCAAAAGAGCCATCGAACTTAGTGTTATTGTGAGTACACTCTTAGAAAATCAGGGTAACGATGGGCATATCCTATTTGGCGATTTGTAATGTTATATATGAAGAATAAAATTTCTTTGAGTTTTCTATTATTTCTTAATTATGAATATGTGATAAGTTAAAAGCAATGATATACATTTTGGTAGTGAACATGGGGGTTAATTACATTTGTCTTATCAACAAAATCAAAAGAGTCATCAAACTTGGAGTTAATGTGAGTGCACTCTTAGAAAATCAGGTTGATGATGGGGATATCTTATTTGCCAATTTGTAATGTTTTATATGAAGTACAAACTTTCTTTCAGTTTTGTATTATTTCTTAATTATGTATATGTGATAAGTTAAAAGCAATGGTATACGTTTTGGTAGTGAACATGGGGGTTAACTAGAATTGTTTTATCAAGAAAATCAAAAGAGTAAATTAAACTTGGAGTTAATGTGAGTGCACTCTTAGAAAATCAGGTTGATGATGGGGATATCTTATTTGGCAATTTGTAATGTTATATATGAAGTACAAGGGTGCCAGCAAGAAGTTGAGTCCACTTTTTGGGCAAAAAGTGGAAGTGTTTTCCCTTTTTTTCAAATTTTCTGTCAATTGATGTCAAACTTTGAGGCACTTAGAGATTGAATATCAAAAAAATCCAGTAATAGAAAATGTAGTGCTCGGAGTCTATTTTTAAAATATGTAATTTATTTGAATACCCACATGGTAGAAAATATATTTAGTAGGCATGTTTAAAAACCTCTTTTTCAAAATGTCTGTTTCAGGACCATACCCCGCATGTGTACGACCACCCTATTTTGAAGTAAATAAATGAATTTTTCTAAATCCTTTTGGGTGAGGGTACTTGACACATCAAAGATTGGTCAGAATATTTTTGCTTTTTTTTTTAATTAAATATTTTTTTTTATTAATTTTTAATTGACTATAAAGTACATTTTCAAAACCTCTCGTGTACGACCACCATAATTTGATGGAAATTTCACTTTTTTGGAAATTTTTTTTTTTTAAATTTTGAATTAAATTCTATATAGATTGGTCTCATATAATTCATTTTTTCAAAAACCTAAAATCAAAAAAGTTATTAAAGTTTTAGTGAACCTTACTATTTTAAGTTTAGGTACAACTTTTGATTAATAAATATTGTAAAAATAGTAAAATTTATCGTATCACTATAAAATTATATTTTTGAAATCTAGACAGTAAGATCTCTAATGGGTTTTAATTTTATCAAAATATTCGATTAGGAAGACCCTCAAAAAATTACGGCAAGACATAAATCTGGAGTTCAAATGCCTTAGCCATTATTTTGGAGGTCCAAGCATAGGCTTGGTCCCACCAAACCTGTCCCGAACTAAAATCCAATGCAAATGGTTGTTTGGTAAATTCAAATTTTAAAAAATGGGCACACGTTTAAAAATGTGTACCTATTTCTTAAATGTAATATATCGACATGTAAAAATGAGTTTTTAAAAAAATTAAAAAATGGATACCCATTTTTTGAATTTTGGATCGGGTGTCCGAGCCTAAGATGGGTGCCCAATTTTTTCAAAATGGGTGCCTGTTTCTAGCGGTAGTTTTCAAGCCCACAAGACTTCCGTGGAATTGGTACCCAACTTCTTGCACTTACCCACAAAATTTCTTTCAGTTTTGTAATGTTTCTTAATTAATGTATATGTGGTAAGTTAAAAGAAATGATTTACACTTTGGTAGTGAACATGGGGGTTAATTACATTTGTGTTATCAAGAAAATCAAAAGAGCCATCGAACTTGAGTTAATGTGAGTGTACTCTTACAAAATCAGGTTGATGATGGGGATATCTTATTTGGCAATTTGTAATGTTATATATCAAGTACACAATTTCTTTTAGTTTTTATATTATTTCTTAAATTTATCTATGTGTCACATTTTGGTCGTGAGTTTGGGGGTTAAATATATTTGTGTTTTCAAATGTAAATCAGATTTTTACCCGCTTTCTCTTGTTGTCAATATGGTATATTGAGTGATAGTGCCCAAGTGGCCTTGGTAAAGAAGGGATTTCTTTGAATATAACCATTAGAAATTGGGCATGGTTTGCTAGTTTCACCGCCTTGAAATAAAAGAAGAAATAGTGTTTTTGATTGTGGGTAAAAATAGGTTTTAGGGGGACACGAAACCCCTTAAAAGAATTGCAAAAAAGGAATAGTCGTTGAGTCAACAAAACTGAAATAGGACTGTACACCAGCCTGCCAGACCCAGAACCAACACAAAAAACTAGAGACAAAAACCAGAAACCAGCTAGACGAACCAGCAACCGAAAACCAAAAAACAAACCAGCAAAAAAGTAGGGGAACAACAGGACCTAGGAAAACTCTAGAAGAGTTCCCTCATCTTCCTTCTTAGCCCTAGACACCTTCTTGAGAGCAGTGTTAAAGTATGAGAGTTCCAAGATCCTGTCTTGAATTTTGTTCCTTTTGGTAGAACGCGTGCATTTGCCTGGGCCAACATCATCCTCTTCATCTTTTTCATCCTCTATCTTCATAATCAAATACCCAGCATCTAGCTCTGACTTGATGTTGTTGAAGCACTCGATCGCAGAACCCATAAAAAGGTTATTATCCTTCATGTGCTTCTAAACAAGAAATGGATAAGATTAAATACTAATGCTTTGTTTACAGACGTAGCTTCTATATTTTTATCGATATGTATCAATTTACTACAAGTCTTCTAAATGGCCAAAGGATTGTCTTTAATATACTTGCATAGATATATTATCCCTCCTTCAGAACTTGAAAAATCTTTATCTTTGTATAAAATAGATACTAATTTTTTTCCCTTTTGGGGGTTGTTTTGAATCCTTCAATATTGTAGCTAATGGCATTCTTTAATAATTCATTCATTGAAACAAATATGGCCCTGTTTGTGATAATAAAAAAGAAGTCATCAAAGGGATTGAACTTCTTGTGGAACATTTAGTCTTCCCCTCAATGGTGGTTTCTTTGGATATATTTAAAGGAATCTACAAACTTGCTCTTCTTCAAAATAAAATTGATGAACCACATCTCTTGCTCTCTCCATTTGACTTGTAACTCACTCATCTCTAGATTTTAGTAGGTCCTAAAAGAAATCTAACTGATGGGTACTCATTAGGATGGTGCATTTAGCCCCCACTTTAGCGAGAGTTT
This sequence comes from Thuja plicata, assembly GCA_018584345.1. NCBI lineage: Eukaryota > Viridiplantae > Streptophyta > Pinopsida > Cupressales > Cupressaceae > Thuja > Thuja plicata. The sequence continues at coordinate 2,877,738 of MU226765.1, forward strand.
GAGACAAGCTCATGCTCGCGGTAAAGGAGGCATTTCTTGAGAGAGAGAGAGAGAGAGAGAGAGAGAGAGAGAGAGAGAGAGAGAGGGTNCGCGGTAAAGGAGGCATTTCTTGAGAGAGAGAGAGAGAGAGAGAGAGAGAGAGAGAGAGAGAGAGAGAGGTTATGTTATGCTAGTTCAATCCATCGATATAGATCAGTCCTTAAAGGAAAGTTCTTCCAATAATGGATCTAGAATGATCAGTGCTATGGTGAGACATGCTTCCTTAGGGATCAAAGAAGGGTGGTCAGTCAAAGGACCAAACATATACGATCAGTAAACACACTTATATGTGCAGTTAGTCTATGGACCTAGTGTGTGTAGTGGGGATTAGTCTGAGGATACACTAAAAATAGCATCTAATGAGCGTGTGTGTGTGTGTGTGCACGTGCATTCCAAAATGTGAGTGGAGTGTATGCCCCCATGTTAAATCTATTGTAAACACCTTAACAAAATAAATTAATTTAACAAAGTGTACATGCATCCACAAGAGATATTTTAACTATGAAATGCCCCAAGAAAGAAAATTCAAGGGAAATGAGCACATGACAAAATAGAGAACAAAAGGGATCTACCAACACTTAGGTCTGTAGGTCATATGCTAAATCGTGTATATCAAAATTATGTAAAAATAAAGTGTCATCATCCCTCAAAGAAAATAGAAGTACAAGTAAAATGGAAGAAAGACACATAAGAGTTATAAAGAAGAGTCTTTTTGGGTTGGCACCATGGAGACCAAAAAGAATAAGTAGCTACCATTTTTCATCATTGCAAGCAGACAACACAAAGGCACATCTTCAAACTATGGCACTGGCATGACATAACGTGTAATGAAATATAGAACAAAAGAGATACAAATATAAAAATGTCTATGACATTGTGATTCCTTTATCACCTTGCACCAATAGAGAAACAAGGGTTGTTTAAAGAAATCTAAACAAACCATTAAATAAACAACACATCATGGGGAAAGCACATCATGAAAAACAAGAAAATAAGAAATAAAAAGAAAAGATCCACCATACAAGAGGAGCTAATTAATCATATCGCCTTCCCCCCATCTCGATCTAAAAAGTTTTGGAAAGGTGGAAAATTCACAAGAGGAGCAACATCAAGCACATCAGATGGAACAATAGCTAGTTCCAAACAAGGACCATGTTGTGAAGAGAGGTCACTGTGTTCAACACTAGGAGTCATAGATAATTGTTTTTGAAAGCATAGATAGTAAATCCTGATCAATATACATTGTCTCACACATTTCATCATAATCACTAGCCTGAATATCATTGTGAGCATCAAGAATATCATCATCAAGAGTATTTTGTTATTTTAGATTAATTGTAATAGAATCCAAGATACAAATAACATTGTCGTGTTTGTTCTTTTTAACTTTTTAAAAATTCATTTTCTTTCTTTGCTCAAGCATGTGTGTGTCAAAGGGAAGCATTGTATGAGGTGAAGCAAAGTTATGAGAAGCATGCTGACAGGATCTAGCAATACGCTTGGAATGATGATCATGAGCATGATGGTTACGATTGGTTTTTCTAGAAATTTGGGGTGGGATAGGATCAATAAACATTGGATCATTTTCTTGTTTGTGAGTAAGAACTAAAGGAGCCATACTAGGATAAGAGATAGATTAATAAGTATGAGAAGAAGTAATAGAAAGAGGTTGTATAGGCAGTGTAGGAAGAAATCCATCATGTCCAAGGAAAAGAGATGGAACATCCTTAGGTTTGCTAAGTTCGTAAATATGTTGAACCTTGTAGGCTTGGTATGATCTAGAGAGATGGCTAAGATGGTTTTCAGTTGATTGAGGCATAGAAGGCCATAAGAAATTATGTTCAAATAAGTCACAAAAAATAGAAGGTGGATAAAGACTATGATTAACAGGCATACTTTCACCATTATGAAGGGGAAATTTAACACATTTATGAATAGGAGAAGCCACGACATGCATAGACGTAAGAAAAGAAGGAACAAGTTTGCCTTAAAATTGATCAGAAGTTGGAATGAAAGTGAAGGTGACATCTAAAGTTTTACCACCTACTTCAATAGGGAAATTAATAGAACCATGGAGAGGGTAAAGGAAACCATTAAATGTTTAGATCCTAACATCAGATTTTTCATAAAAGTCTTTTTGCAATTTTTCACAAAAAATATGTTTGTCAATTATCACATTCACCATGCATGTGGGGTCAACAAGGGCACCACAGGTTGGAAGGCCATTAACCTTGGCGACAATATAGAGATGACCATCAGGTGCTTTAATTGTCATGCTAAGATCAAAGTTAACGCAAGGTAGAGAGGGATGTTTAGGTTTGACTTTCTCAACTTGGTTAAGACCATGAATGGCTTCATTAAATTTGTCATCATAGTCAATGCATTGGCAAGAAGAAGGTTGATCATTAGCGTTAGTTGAATGAGATGGCAAAGGATTAGTGTAAATTTACAAGTTTTAGTTAGGAGGTGCCACATATTTGGTTCCTTGATCATTGTCACTATCAACAATTATAGTCTTAGAATCAATTAGATCTTGGATAACAATTTTCAAGTGGAAAAATTTTCAGTATCATGTCCAGGCTGATAGTGATATTGGAAAAAAGATTTGGTATCAAAGTATTTGGATTGAGGTATGGAAGTGTCAATTGGTTTGATAAGAGGAAGTGTTAACACATTAGCATTAATTAACTTCAACATCACATTATACAAACATTCAGAAAGATGTGTATAGACATTATCAGATTTCCACAATCCATTTAATTCAAAAAGATGTGTATAATTACAAGAAAGTTTAAAGATTGATGACAAAGGAGCGACACCTTTGGATGTTTCTACCACTTGTTCATCAACATTGTTGGATAATTTATTAATTTTGATTATATTTTTTTGATTTGTGAAATGCTAAAATTGGATACAGCCTTACTCTCATCGATGGGAACAAGATTCATTGAGTGGTGATCTCAAGTTGACTCACTTGTAGTTGATAATGATGAAGTGCTGCACACAATTGTGGAAATAAATAGAATTCATACATAAGTATATTATCTCTAATTCTAATTTTCAAATTAGTAATGAATATGCGTTGCACATCAATGTTAGGCACACGATAATAAATTTAAGCATACAAATTCTTAAATCTTATAATGAAATCACTAACTTTTTCTTAAACACCTTGTTTACAATGCGTTAAATCAGTTAGAGAAACTTTAGGACCAATTTTTTTTTCAAATTGTTCGGTGAAAGCATTAGCAAGTATTTGGAATGAATAAATTGAATAAAGAGGCAAGGAACAATACCATTGCAAGGATTTGTCTAGAAAGGTTTGAGTGAACAACTTTTCCATGAACTTAAGGTCATGAGAGAAATCAATACACAAGGTTTGGAAAGTTTGACATGTGTCATGAGATCACCCTTACCATTATAAGTCTCAAGATGAGAAATCTCCTTATATTGTGGGATAAAAATAGAGATAATATCCATAGATAAGGGACTAGAAATGTCACAAGTACAAAGATTGAACTTGGATTGACTCATGGAAGCAATTTTTTGTTTCAAAGAGAATACAATTTGAGTTAATATATTAATGGTAGAATCGATAGAAAGAATGGTAGGAGGAGAAACATGAGAAATGTTAGGAACATTGTTGGAAAGTGAAGGAATGGTTGAGTTTGGAAAAATGGACACTGCATGGTAACTAGACATGGAAGAAGGTAATGAAACATGTGGCACACTTGAAGGGATAGAAGGATCAATAGGATTAGAAAGACTCACATGTGTAGGATTATAAGTTTCAATTGAAATTCTAATGATAGGGGAAGCATAAGTGGACACATTAGGAATAGAAGTGAAGATAGGAAAAGAGGTCTCAACACTTTTAGTAGGTGGTATATAACCTAAATCTTGAGTATAATCCTTGACAGGATTGACATTATTATTAATGAGATGTGAAATGATATGAAAGAGGTCAACACCATGGTTATTATTATGAAGTTTCCTGAAGGCTTCTATAACTATAAGAGCCTCAAGATTAGATTTGTCTCAACTTAAACATTGTTTAAACTTTTCAAAGTATTTGGAAATCTTTTGAAATTGAATAAGAGCAACACTTAAGGCTTCATCTTCATCATGACAAGAATGAGAATATTGTTTCTCCATGATAGGTTTGATATCATTAAGATTTGATCAAAATAACCCATGAGTCTATAACTTTGTCATGCCCCAAAATTTGGGCATTTAAACCTTAATCTCATGAACATAAATTTTCATTAAAACATGATATAATAACTATATGAGGTGAAATCTTTTCTATACCTTTGCAAATTTCACAATTTTAAATTAATTTAAAGTTGAATATACATTTGCAACAACATATAAAGCTATAATCCTTAAGATTTTCTTTCTTATCACATTAATACAAAATTGTAAAAAAAAGACTAATTCTGGAGTAGCCAATAATGCAATTAGTGATACAAGTATATAGAACAAGATTCTCTTCTTATTACAAGAAAGTAGTGAATACAATTCTTACTAAATATATGAACTTTAAAACAAGGGGATTAAAAATTTCCAATTTCCTTTTCACTTTAAAGGAAAAACTTTAAACCAGAAAGTGACTTTGAGAATGGGATTACAACCAAGACACCAAGACTTCGGCTAAACTTTTAGAAGCTTTATCTGAACCTGCAAGAACATCAAGGTTTACCATGGAGGCTCACCTCCCAACCTAGGCCTTTGCAAGGCCACCCCCGAGCTAGGGGATCCAGAACTGAACTAGGATACATACACACATAACAACCATGAAACTGAAAAATAGGAACACAAGAAAATACCCATTACCCAAGGATATACATAGGTCTCCAAAAGACCTGAAACAAAGGGGTGAAAGAGCACTACCACAAGAGGAGAAAGCCAAAATAAAAAATACGTACACAAGGAATAGGCCACACATGGGCTCAACATTCCTAAGTACCACATATATAATCTTGTTCCATGGCCACACATGGACTCATGAACAAATTTCTACCCTTCACCTCCATGCCCTACAACGGCAACTGGAGT
>MU226765.1:2882884-2920735 GCA_018584345.1 Thuja plicata
CTTATGAACCCCAAATTCCATTGGGGATTCTTGGCATCATGGGCACCCATATACCCATGTACATCCCTCCACACATGGGAGACTCTACACTACTTGGGTAGATCACTAACTTTCACCCCATCAAGGAATACCCAACCCTCCCAAGGGTGAATAAGCCTTGAAGAACCCCATATAAAAATAATCACAAAATAAATACAAGACTCAACACATAAACTCCATGAAAACCCATGAAGCTAAAAACATTAACATAAACTTTAATCATGAATTTCTTAAGTTATGTACAAAATCAAACAAGAACTACTCCTAACTATGCTAATTAGGAAACTCACCTCAAATCCAAGCTATGGTAAATGCAAGGTGGTTTGTGAAGAGCTTCTCCTTCTCATCCCTCCTCCTTCTCTCAAGTCTTACTCCTACAAATGAATCTGTCTCTAAAAGTAGAGAGTGGGCGTGTACCCAAAACTCCCTCTAAGGCCTTCCTTAAATATACATTCTTCCTAAAATATCAGGAGTCATAAATGTATGGAAGACAATAATCCATCTACTCTCCCCACTTTCCTTCTTCATAGATGGACTTAAATATTTGTGAGGAAAGAAGGGATGGCTTAACCAAAGTCTTCCAACTCTCCAAATTCGCCACTTCCCAAAATGGTGACTTTAGTGGAGTCATAAATGAGTTTGAAGACTCTTAATAGGATAAAAATGACCCCTAGCCCCTAAGGTACCAAGTGGGGTAGTTAGTTTTGACCCTAGTTACTCTCTAGGATCCCAAATGACCCTCCTAAACTCCACCCAAGGTTAACTCTCGAAATTCCAACCCTCAAGACTCAATCTGATCTCTCTTGACTCAAACTCATCTCAATCTTATCTTCCTAAACCTTAGGGTAAGCATTGGGACTATACTAGGTAACTCTTGGGTAAAGTTAAGCCTGTGCTAGTCACATTTACTAGCCATGTCAACACATAGAGTGCACATGTGTCAAGTGACACAATAATTTCACATGAGCATGACTTATTACACATTTACTTAATTAAATAAATTACAATCATACACCACACTTTTAAGAATAAAAATACAATACAAAAAGGTCCATGTCTCTTTATATAGACATGGCCTTAGCATCATGGTTTTCACATAGGTCCATTCCTGAATCCTCGATTAGTACCATTGTCCACTTTCCTGCACACTCATTGCACCCATCACTAGGTCCAATAAATAAACACATAAAATAATAGAATACATAATGTAAGTTGAACATACATTCACTTGTACTTGCATCAAAGATTCATTTAACAATATCTGCATCTATTCCATATGCATAAACACACTTTTAATAAATCTGAATCTTGATTACATCTAATATCCACATACTAATCCAATATATAAAACCATCAAAACTAAGTCTTAAACATAAATTTGAATCACTCACACAAAGTATCTAATAAATTCCCCGATTACATAACTAGGTGTTGTATACAAGCAAAGGATTCCACAGACTCATAAAGTAATACATGTGTCCCAAAAGTCTGACCATAACAAAATCTGTATCGACAAGAGAACATATAAATGAGAAATAGTTTTAGGATTATGTCAGACTGGGGTAGGCCTCACATCCTCCCCCTCTAGGCATGAACATCCTCCTGGATTTCATCAAAGAGGTGGGAGAACTGTGACCTTATCTATACTACATGCTCATAATATCAAAACTTACATTAAGCATTTGATCAATGCTAATTATTTTATGCAATGTATATCTAATATTCATATCCATGTGCATGTTAATTTACTTTGAATGTTTCGTAACTGATAAGTCATATTTAAGCAAAATATGGTTTTAAGAATGATAATGGTATGTTCTTCGCAACCTACTCCCTTATACATTCTATCCATATTCATTTTGAACATGATAGAGAACATTACTTCACAACACAGGAATAGCAACATAAAACACACATCCTAGCCGCCGTAAGATCAAAAGAAATCACAAATTAAGGTTCACAAATTTCAAATTCAAATCTTAAAAGTTAAACCAAATCAAATAGAAATAATTGTGAACAAGAACCACATTTAATAGACAAAAGAAAATTTGGTGGCTAGACGGTTACAAGAAAACTTAAAATAAATTTAGCTAGTCCTTCATCACTTCCAAGTTCATCCAAACTGAAAATCAAATTAAGTTCAATCACATATACAAAGTGACTAACACTTAGGCACAAGAAGGGAGTAGAAGCTATACGACATCTTGCGTCCAAGGTGCGCTAAACAACATGACCAAACATTCTAAAAATATATATATTCATATCCTTAGTGTAAATTCTAATCTTTAGTTAAAATTTCTAAAGAGATTAATATTAACCATACGCAAACACACGTCTCTAGTTGTCTACTATTGAGGTACATAGGTACAATTTTTAGAACCTTGAACAAGTTTGAGTGGACATATGTTGACTGTGTTTGACTATACATGTACACTAGTCGAATAATGAGTGCTCGATCAAGAGTGTCAATCAAACATGTTTACTAGAGTGATTTCTTTTGATCAAAATAACCCATGAGTCTATAAATTCTTCTTACTAGAGCGTTAAAGGTTGGAATCCAAGTGATGAAGCTCATACACAAAGCTCATACACAAGGGAATGAAGAGAAAGAGGAATTAAATTCCATTTGAAAGAAATATGCAAAAGGAACAAGCACATTAACTATCAAATTTAAACTAGCTATGTGTGCATATAATGTAACAAAGATCTAATGCATACAAAGTATATCTAAATTCAATATGAAATAAATGCATAAAAAGTAGATCTAATTGCAAGAAATCGTAATCTAAAACTAAAATCAGTTGTTAAATTTACAAAGTTGGGTTCATCACAATGTAACATAAGAAATTAGATGAATACTCAAGTGGGTTAGACTAGGAAGGTTCACCCAAAATCTAAATCTGTGTTCTAGGAATATCCTATGTTAAATTACGAATACCCCCAAACACTTCACCCTCAAATCCAAATCAGATCATAAAATTCCAAATAAGAAGTAGGGATGCTAACACTAGATCTAGACTTGAAGATGGAGTATGAAGAGGAATTCCTTTATTGTTAAGATGTGTATGAAATGTAAATTGGTATGCAAAATTATGAAACAAAATGTAAATTATGATTAAGAACTAATAATTAAAAATATATCATATTAGATTCGAGTTATGAAAGGAAATTTAAGATGAAAAGAAATAGAATGAACTCACCTTGAAAGATGGGAGAGGAAGACCAAAGTGCAAATCTAGAACATACTGCCAGAACCATCAACCATTATAGATTTGAGACTTTGAGACTTATTCTTTCTGACTATGAAAATTGTAGATCCAAAGGAAAATGCCAAAAAATTTGGCCTTTTCCAAGAAATTCAGGGTTTTCGTGGAGGCATAAAAGTTTTTGCATTCTATAGTAGACCTGTCAGTGGTTCCAAATCTCTGATTTCCAAGATCTAAAATCTCTAAATCAGCACCTGTACACAAGAATAAAGGGGAGTTATTGTTGAAAAGGGATTTCCTTGGTCAAGCCCCTATATAGGAATTAAAATCGATAAGAAGGTAAATGAAAACAATATAAATGACATATTTACTTTTAATGGAAAACCCAGATGGATGGATGTAGAAATCAGTCAACTCTACAACGATGCTTGAGATGTATATCTTTAATGCAGAATCAAGGATGCCTTCACAAATTCAATGGATCCAAACTTGCCAGTCCTAGATCTTTAAGAGATGTATGCTTGAAATCATGAATGGAGAGGAGGAAATGGATCTTCTTTATTTCTTGAGATTTACTCCACTAGCCCACCATGGGAGAGAAACTTGCATCAAGGAGAGAATATTGCCTTTGAATGAATAAAAGAAGACTTGGAGACTTAGAGATCTTGAACGAATGCTTGCCTTCAATTCTTGAATCCACCACCTTAATTACACAATTGGATTGCTTGAAGGCATGCACTTGAAAGATATTTTGTAGATAGATAGCTTGCACTAAGATCATGGTTACCAAAATGAGAGTAGAGACCCTCTTTTATAGTCATTTTTGGGTTCAAAATTGCAAGGTCAACCTGATTCAGATCGGGGAATGAAACACCCCTGCATAGGGCCTTGTACCCACTATGGAACAACCCCCAAGGACAAGGACGAATTGGGTTGGCCTTATCTAAGACAAGGTAGACCTAGGTCGACCTAGTTCCAAAGGGGTTAATTCCCAAATGATTATGAGATTCGGGTAGTGTGGAAAGTCTTAGGGAAAGAAAGGGAAAGATGCAGGAAATCAAGCATAAATACCTTTTGTTCTAGGAATCTCTAAAATTTGGTATATTAGGTCCTAAAAGACATGAAATTGATAGGTGATAACTTTTTAGGATGGTAAATATATATGTTATCTCTTTGTCAAATTTTTATGGGACTATACTCAATGACTTTATCTTTTTTCTTTCAATACCTTCCATCTTTTGTAACTATTCTATAAAGTTTTCATATGGTGGTTACAAAAGATATGGTTTGGACCTTTCATTCTATTTTAGTGTCTTTCTAGTGGGTGGTAGGGATAATCATTTTGAGTAGATTAACTACTTATCATGAATTATATATCTCTTGTCCTTCTTGTTGACGAGACTTTGTGACCGGGTCTGCCAACAGGTGTAAGTTGTCACTGGGTACCGGGGTACCGGCCAACTTTTCCTATAAAGGTTTTTTAGAGAAATGAGATTCTCTAGGCCTCCAAGCACCTAAGAGTTAGGTCTCAATGATGCGGGGCTCAGTTGGGAGTGTGAATTTTTTGTTCGGGGGGATAGCTGGTTATCTCAGCTCATCCTTTTTTGGGATTTAGGTAAGTGGGGTTTCCTGCAAGCAACTGTCAACTTCACTAAATAAACTTCAAAATATAGATCAAGGTTAGAAGTATTCCATCTACCTATAGTTATGCTAAACATTCAAAAAATCAACCATGCTCTAACATACTACAGTAAATACTAAAGAAATACAGAACCATAAGCTCATATTTAATCATTAGCGAGGAAAAAGAAGATCGTTAATCTACTTAAAATATCAGAGCAATGGACATAACGAACATACAGGATAAAAGATCGCTAATCCAGAGATCAAAATGCTAACAACATCATTGATAGAACCCTTCCTTCTTCATTAACATGTTTCTAACAAGCACTGGTGCATATAATAATGGTGGCTCCAAGGGAGAATCTAACTAATGAAAGCTTCTAACAACTAAGGATCATTGAGCTTTGCAACTAAAAATTGAGAAATGAAAATTCTATAGCTATGGATTGCAAAATCATCAATTTCACTAACCCTTGTAATGAGGTCAGACTTATTATTTATACCCAAGCTTTTGATCTAAAACTAACCTAACTTTTTCTACACTCAAACAATATAATACAATTTATTGTGGCTGGTACTACCTGTGCGATGCTATAAAAGACCTTGAGATGGAAAAGGTCTGACATGTAAGAAGAAAGAGACAAGAAAGGTGGAGTGGAAGAATCAGCCTTGAGAAGAGAACCAGGAGGAGAAAAGAAGAAACTTTATTTCCTGGGGATCGAGGCTACATGCCTCATAAATGGAAGAGCAACTCACTGTCTTCGATGTGCTAGGTGTTACTTTGGGGTGGCACCTTGGGAAGACCAACTATCAGAACCCTATTGTTGAGCCAACGTGCCCTGCTGGAGTCACCTACCTTCTGACATCCTTATTAACTACCTTGAAAGTAACCGATCAACCTTGGGAACTGGGACACGGGTCAATTTAAAGAATTCAAAAATATTGGATCTGGGACTCCGGGATCTAGAAGCTTGTGCCCCTGAAGAATAAAGAATACAACCAAAACATGGTTGATGGAATTCTCCAGACCTTAGAGAACTTTATTATTCCTTACTATTTTTGAATGCCTCCAATATCTGGCATATGCCTTCTTCATCTACATCTTTGATACTATCCCATCAGTTGCGAACAACCTCCAATCTTTCCTCAACATCTTTGGCCCCATTCCAGAATTCATCCACTATCTTCACGACATCATGTGCCCAAATCATTGTCTTGCATAATCTAGATAATCTACCCTGGTCAAAATCTTCAGTAGCCACATACAGGGATTCCGTCTATTCATCAAACTTGCTAAGGACATAGTCCTCTAGGGTACATGTTGCGGTGGTGAAGGGACTGACTTGCGATACCCCAGCCAAAAATTCCTGAAATAGGCCCAAGGCATATTGGGCCGCTATCACCTTCTCTTTCAAGGCCTTAAACAGTTCCTTGCATACCTCAATTTTGAGGCCAATTCTGGAGTACTAGTCCTAGAGGGAATCATATGATTCATCTCCCAAAATTCTGGCCTCTGTGGCGGCTTCTTCTCTGATGTTACAAATTTCCTCCAGCACAGCCTTCCACTTTTCATACTTCACTAAATCTTGCTCCCATATAAGAGTGGAGCCATTGGCTTGGTTGATAAGGAGGTTGATCTAGTAAAGATCTGGGAGGGACGCCACTAGAAATTTTCTTATGGTAGCTACTTGATTGGAAGCCCACCCATCTATAGCCTACACTTTCTTTTTCCTGGCCCGGAGAGAATCCACATCACCCTGTGTGAGCGACAATCTGGAGGAAGAGGTTTCCGGGTGGATATCGGCCAAAGGATATGTAAGCTCTTTAGAAGTGAAAGGAGATTAGAATTAGTCTCTTTTTCCTCCTTCAACTTCTCGCTCTGTTTGATGTATCGGGCCTCTACTTCTTTGGTCGCCTCTCTCAATAGGTCCAACTCACCCTGCTTGTCTCTTCTCCCTAGCGCCACCTCTGTGATATTGTAATCTTCAGGCCTTACAGCCATTGTATTTGCATTTAGGGGAGGTATTGTGATAACCGCAACTATGTTTCCTATTTTCCCAGTCTGGAGGGTATGGATTGTCTGTGCCCTTTTAGGCTTTTGAGCCTTAGTATTTTAGGCCACCATCTCAGCCAAGGAGAGTGGAACGCTTGGTGTGACCACTGACGTTTGTCTATTTCTTGGTTCCACCAGCCATTGGGGTGACTGGGATGGCCTCGCTATCATGAACTGGGCATCTGAATTCTTTTCAGAATCAGGTGGTGCATTCCTAGAATGTACATCATCGTTGGCCTCCATTTCTTCATCTTGTGCCTATTCCTGCTCTCCAGAGCCCTCCGTATCTTCCTCCATGTTGGCGTCCTCTATTATGACATCTGGGACCCTTTCTCTGGCATCAATATTACCAGTGTCCTCGAGGACTTCCTCGTCCCTCCCGACGTAAGTTGATTTGACACTTACATTTTCCTAGACCCCCTAGTCATTCTACTTCTACTATTCACACATTTTGTCGGCTTCAACCACTAGGACATTTTCCTCTAATGGAACATCTTCTAGAGGTGGGTGAGATCTTTGGCCAAATTTTAACAATGTGGCCACCTTCACTACTTTGTCAAACAAGCTCTGGGGCATTTGGTCACCCAGAGTAATCGAAGACATCTGGAGCATGATGGATGGGGGTACGGTTGATCTCGTGGGTCTGATTTTACCAACCATTGCTTTCTCATCAGTGGTCTGTCTTGGTGCATCTTTGGTCACTTGGACCAGTGTCTTTTCCTGCTCAGGTTCTCTTTGTATTTCCTCCTGATCTTCTTTCTCTACGGTAGCTTCCTCTTCTGGGACATTCCTTTCTATGGGAGTCTCCCTTTATCTTGGGTGGTGATCTCTCTCTCCGCCTAATCAATGTCGTCATGCAAATTCAATAGTTCATCTGCCCTAAACACGTCATCAAAATCATTGCATGGGGGAGGGCTTTTGGGGATCTCCTACAGTTCGGGGGAGTCCGAACTAGCATATACTAGACATAGATCTAACATACCAGGGCTAGCAACTATGCTTGGGGTAGGAGTCACTTTCTTCTTCTTGTTTTTTAGCAATTGGAGCCCAGTCTCCAAGATACTAGTAGTCTCTACCTCAAAAATGTTTTGTCTACTCGTCATTGCTTCCAATGATGGGGATCCCGCCGGATGAGTAGATTCCATTAGGGTTATGGGGAGACTGGAAGACATCTACATGCTCATCTATTGGGTGGCCAGCCTTGCCGACTCCATTGGTTTCTCCAGTTGTATCATTATGGGGGTTGGTCCTTGGGGAGGTACCTTAGCCGGGGCACCCTCTATTTATTTCCCCTTACTTGAACTAGGTCCAGCGGTGGAAGAAAATGGAGTAGTCCTATAGACCATTGGTTTCTTTCAGGTGCTCTTGGGACACAGCCGGGCAAAATACTGGTGGCTGGCTTCTAGAATCAGGAAGCATACTCCCTCAATTTTTAAGTCTTTTGGGGTGGCCCAATCCACCGAAGGGAGATCCAACTTTTCCAACCCCTGCTCCTTATAGGCTGGGTCCTCCAATGGCCCATCATCTGAAAAACCATTCAGAAAAGTTTGAAGGTCGAGTGCCTTCATGAGCCCCTTGGACATTCATGAATGTTGATGGGCCCGAAGATCAAAACTATCCTGCCAGTCTGCCCAAAAATATTCAATATCTTCTTCATGTAGCAGGGATGCCTGGGGAAGTGTTGTGGCGATCTTGCCTAGAGGATCATAGTTTTTCTTGGTGTGGTGGAATTCCAGTAGTCCCAAGTTCTTCAATTCAAATCTACCTCCTTTTCCATGGTGAGGGTGCCCGTATAGTTCCCGCACGAGAATGGGAATGGGACGTTGATGACCTTCTTCAATGTGAAGAAGGCATGCAGGTCCATTATCTTCTGGCAGAACTCTAAAAGAATGATTCTATCCCCGCAATACTGGGGAAGAAGATGGGGCTTCCAAGAGAAGCCGGTCACTCGAATGTAGGTGTGGTGCTGGAATTGAATAGTGGCCATAAGTATTAACCAAGTTTATCGTCTCCTATGATAATTGGTACCCAAAACCCTGGGTAAGTGTTAGGATATTGTGGTAAATGAAAATGTCATTTACCTGGCAGAAATTTAGGAAGATGAGTTCCCATTGCACTTGGGGATAATGATCCCATGGGGTCAACTAGCTTGGCCCGTTCCCAAGTTGACCTACTGTTGCCAAATCTGGAAAAGCCGATCTTTGTTGGGCTAGTGCCCATAGCACATAAGATTTCATTTAAAATTTGGAACTCTGGACGATGGCCTTCATCTGCATATCCATGTGTTTAGCTATGATAGCTGCCCAGTTGAAGGTTCAGTTGCAAGTAGTGATGCAGTATAGAAAATAATACATCCGCGCAGAGAATTCCTAGGTGTGGGACAATCTGAATGCCCTGCATAAGAATATAATACCCTCTTGAATGGGCTCTTTGAAATCCCAATGGGGAATTTCCAACTTCATTCTTTTATGGTCCCTCTTTGGGGACTTCAGCCAATGACTGATAAGATATTACTGGGAAACAAGTTCAGCCCCCTCGAATTCCTCCAATGATTTGGTTTGGTTGATGACAGTGGACCCTTTGAACTGCGGAATCCCCAACCCAAAGGCAAAATTTGCTACATCCAGGGTGATGATTGTTGCTAGATATTGTAATGGTCGAGGATCAGAAAGCAGAACTATCTGAGTATGTGCATTTTATAGTATTGTCAGTTGTTTTATCAATTCTGGTGATTGCACTGAATAAGGAAAGTTTTGCGACCTTTATAATGCTGGAGGCGGCCAAATAAGTAGCCATACTGTCTCCATCTGTCTTTAGCCTATAGATGGTCTTGATCAAGCCTTGCACTTTAGCCCAAAGTGTGGGTTTTGTGTCTGTTATTTCTTGGACTTTGGAGTCCACCTTGGACCCCACAATAGCTCCCTCCCTCGGGTACTTGGAGGTTAAGGGTAGCTTTGCTAACATCTTTTGGATCTTGGTCTTCATGGCCACTCAAGTGGAGATTGTAGGTAGCTTCAGACTATTAGGAGGGGTGATTACTTTAGAAATTTTGATCAATTATGTGCAACCTGCAAGACTGGAGAACCGATAGAACATGGCGTATATAAAAACAAGTACTAGAAACTCTGAGGGATTCGTCACCAACCTGTACCTATACAACAAGTGTTAGCATATATCAAAATTTTTAGAACACCTAAAATAGATGTGAGTTAGATTCTAGGGTGTTTGAACCAAGTGACAAGAGGAAATTAAAGACAAGGGATTGCTCAGGACCCAGAGGCCAGATAAACTAGTCGTTGCAGATGTGACCGGCGATGAGCCATATTTGGTTGACATGGGTTGGCACATGGTCACATGACAGGCAATGTAAAGGCATTGATGGTGACAAGTGGGCTGACATGGGGTAAATTGAATGCTAGATGGGACATGGTTTGAATTCCCACTCATGGGAAATTAATCCCACCATTAAGGTGATGAGGCAGAGGAGAGAGAAAGTTTCCATGGCTCAAACTAGTGAGGTGCTGAGTTTGAGCCGTGGTGACTCCATCTCGAAAAGCTCAGGATGGTGAGTGAAAACATGATAGAGCATGATGAACTTGTCAGTTCAAAGGATATACATAAGATATATACACAAATTTATAGAGGGACGAAGGCCGAAACACATATCCTCCAAAATACATTGTATTTACAAACTGCTTATAGATTTATAAAATATTTACATATGTACACGATCTACCCTAAGACAATGTACATTGTACATTAGTTTACAACTAAACAGGGGGTGGACAACCCTCTACTAGAGAAAACCCAACCAACGGGAGGCAAACCAAAAAGCAAAACACAAAAGGCGAACTAGAACAAACGGACAAAGAGAAACCCAAAAATGAAAGGAAACAATAAGGAAAAGATAGGAAGGAACCAGAGGACAAACCGAGGACCTACCTAGAGATATGAAGAATAGGAAGGGAGGAACAGACCTAGAGCATGATACAACAAGTCTACCCTCGCACAATCACAAATAGACATTGCAAATTAGCTTGTAATTGACCACTAAGCACAAAAAAACTCATAGTTTAATCGCAGCTAAATCACCTAAGAATCACTCTAATTGCTCTAAGTGTTTTTAATCGTGGTAACTGTGAAAGTGATAGGTAATTTCCATTTATATCCTTAGGGTAAAGACAAGTTACATCTTCCCTGCAAACTCTCAAACAGGCAGACCTCCGAACTTTGGGCCCATGGATTCCACACAACTATGCCCTCTCGCAAGAGAAGACATGGTTGAAGAGAATCCCAGAGTTTGAAATTCAGCTCTGGAAGGAAAAACTCTAGGACTAGGTCATGGAGGTGCAAGAAATAGAAATAGAAAGAAAAACAAACCTCGCGGAAGAAAAATTTGGAGGGAAAACAAAGAAAACAAAAGAAAGCAAGGCAGGAGCAAAAGCAAAAAAGGGGGACCCAACATTTTGCACACAAAATGTAGGGATGGGTATGCATGACATAAAAAATGGTGACTATCTGGGATAAATGCCTTAGTGCATTCGAGAACTTTAGAATCTTTGGTTAGCAAAACCAAAATCAATTGTTACTTGGAGCATCTTGCTTGCAAGGTGTGAAGTGTCTAAGAAAATCTGGCTCACACATGATTCAATCCTTGGTCTTTCGTCAGTTGTGAAGTTTGTGCTTTGAAAAGGAAACAATCCGATGACCTATGGGAGAAGTAGAGAAGAGGCACTATATATATCAAACCAAAGTCATCAAATCTGTTCATTTCTCCTGGATACCTGAATTCCACCATTCTTTTCTTTCTCTTTATTTTTGTAGTTTCTTAGATGGGGGAGGCGGTACTTCTTTCACCATTAACCTTAAGTTTAGCTAATTTTAAAGATGGTACTTCTTTCCCCTTAACATCCACTTCAAATTTTCTAAATAGGGAAGAAAATTCTGGACCCAGAAAGAATATAGTAGTTTTTAGACTTGGGCCAACAAACTAGTGCGACCGATCTACTCTTAGTGTGCCCGATTACTTGTTCCTTTTGATTTTGATTTAACTAACATCCAGAATTTCGAGAGATTAATCTGATGAAGATTACTCATATCTTGTTACCAAACTTACAAAATAACTCCACAGTGTGGACCAATTCCACCATGCTTACAATATATTCCAAGTTCACCACAATGCAAAAGCTACCATCCCAGATACTAGATGTTATGTGAAGCATACCGGTCTACAAAAAGGGCAGGAAAAACACTGGAAACCCATAAAACAAGAGAAAACAAATGAAAACAAAAAAAAATGAAAACCACAAGGAGAAGGCTACCCCAAGGGATGGCCGACGAAAGCTATGTACAAGGCAAGGCACCCAAAAACATGACACCAGGAAGAGGAATATTTACAAGCAAGAAATTTACATATAGTACAATTCTAGACAAACTCACCTCATTTGAAATAATGCTTGAGAAACTGTCCATTGATAGGCAATGAAATGGCTTCTCTGGTCATGGTACTGAGGTGATAAGTATTTTCCCCGCAGATCTCAGATATCAAGTATGGTCCAAGCCAGAGCCATTGGAATTTGGTATGCTTTCCTTTCTTTTCTCGAGCCTTGTCCCACAAAAGGACTAGGTCTAAAATCTTAAAGGCCTTAAACTCGGCTCTATAATCAAACCACTGTTTCACTACTACTTGATGATGTGGAAAATATTCAAGGGTTGCATCTCTTTGTTCTTCCATTCGCACCAGATTTAGGAGCCAAACCTCCACGATGTTGTCATGGTTGCTGAATTCCTACATAAACTATAAAACTAGGATCTATAGGTTAATAGGGAACACTAGATTTTGGCTATAAACTAGGTGGAATGGGGATGTCCCTAGGGCTGCCTTTATTTAGATACAATCCACCCAAAGAGTGAACCTTAGCTTTTGGTGCCAGTCCTAGGGATTCTGTTCTAATAGATGTTTGATCACCTTGAGTAGATTCTTGTTAGTTGACTCGGCAACTCTGTTTCCATGAGGGTAATAGTTACTGGAGAACTTCAGAGTGATCTTTCTATAGTAGGTCCATTCGAGTAACTGTGTCGAAGAAAATATCAGACCATTGTCACATACTATAGCAAAGGGCATCCCAAATCTTGTGACGATGTTTTCTTCCAGAAATTTTATAAGTACATCTGCCGTGTTTTTTTTACAAGGTATTGTTCCACACCATAAGGTACAATAATCAGTAGTGGTCAAGATATATTGGTGGCTAGCAGACCATTTAGGGTTAATTTCCCCAATAAATTCAAATGTCCATTGGGCAAAAGGTCTAGCTTTGAAGACCGACTGCAAAGGCATAGCTGGGTTCCACTCATGATGTGCCATTGTTTGACAAGTATGGCACCTCCTAACGTGACTATAGACATCCTTAAAGATACAACACTAATAGTATGTGGCCCAAAGGATCTGATGGGTAGTGGCATCGGCTAAGCCATGCCCGGTCCCAAACTGCCCATGAAATTCATTGATCATTTTTGCAGCTTGGTCGCTATCTACGCATCGGAGGTATACCCCTTCATAATTTTTGGAGAAAAGCGTGCCATTTTTTTATCATGAAGTGTGTGATTTTCATTCACAAGGTGTGACACTTGTTTGGGGCTAGCCCCTCCGAGCACCTATTATTCAATAATAAGTATACCAGGTCAGTATACCATAGATCTTGGGTGATGGACTCCATGGTATAAGTTTTGCATTCAATCTTGGGAGTTCCTTCCGCCATCACTCTACATAGTCCCTAGCCTTGAACTATCTTCATGGGTTGCATTTCTAAATCATATTCTTGGAAGATGGCCATCCATTTCCCCCATCTTTCACCCAACTCACTCTACATCAATAGGGATTTTACTGCCTGGTCTGGGATAATAGCATGTACTTTGCTCCGGAGGATATAATGCCAGAGTTTCTTCATGGTGCAGACAAGAGAAAAGGCCTGCTTTTCCAAAGGTGAATACCAAACTTTGACATTCCTAAAGGGGGAGCTCATGAAATCTATTGTTCATTCTTCCCCTTTGACCTTCTGGGTCAAAAATGCCACGGTAAAATGCATCGAAGAAAAGGAATAAAGGTAAAAGTGGAGGGAATAATCCAGACTAGCCAGGACTGGGGCCTCCATTATCATTTGTTTAATCTAGGTGAATGCCCACTTTTCTTCAGGGCTCCTCTCAATTTTAGTGTCTTTCTTCATCATGTTGTTGAGTGGTTTACGATCTCGACGAATCTAGTGATGAACCGTTGGACAAAATTGATCTTCCCAAAGAAAGACCTCATTTCCTTCTTGTTGCGGGCATTTGTAAGTTTAGCAGTGCTTTGACTCTCTCAACATCAATTGATATACCCTTCTCAGAGACAATATGCCTGAGAAACTTCCCTTCAGTAACCCTAAATATAGATTTCTTAGGGTTGAGGGATATTTTGTACCAGCGACACCTCTCACAAATTTGGGCAAGGTGGGCAGAGTGATCACGCCTGTCCCAAGAAAAGATGGTCAAATCATCCATGTAGATGATTATGCACCAATTCACTAGGCCTTCAAACTCAATGTCCATAGCCTTCTAAAATGTGGGCCCTACGTTGATCAGGCCAAAGGGCATTCTGCGTTATGCAAATGTTCCCCACTTGGTGGTGAACATCGTTTTATCTCTATCTTCATATTTAACCATGACCTGGTTATATCCGGAGTATCTGTCTAAGAAAGACTTCATTTGACCCATTCATGATTTGCAGAACCTCATCCAACGAGGGGAGAGGGTGATTTTCTTTCTTAGAGGCCTTGTTCAAATTATGAAAATACACACAAAGGAAGATCTCACCACTTTTCTTCCTCATAGGGACAAGGTTGGAAACCCACGTAGTATGCCAGATTGGGAAGATTATCTGGGATGACCATAGTTTTTGAACCTCTTGATGAATCAGGGGCTCGATCAGTGGGTTGGTGGGTCGTTGCTTTAGCCTTAGTGTCAAGTTTAAGTAGGATAGTATGAGTCATGATAGATGTATCATAGGTTTTAAAATCCTCATATCCCTATTGGATTACATCAACGTATACTTAGAGAACCATGAGAATCTTCTCCTTCTCCTCTAGGGAGCAGGAGGTGCCAATGTGTGTCATTTTCTCTTCACTGGGCTAGCCGATGTTAAATTTCTCAAATTTTTCCCCTTCAGAGGAGGATGATATCTTTTCCTAGCCTCGAGGGTGTGATTTAAATATTTGTTCAAGTGTGGCCATCCCCTTAGGGATGGTGTTGGTTGGTAAATCCATGATCCCGTCATCTTCATCACCCTGCCTAGTGTCATCATGATCTTGTTCTTCCACTATACGGTCTTTGAAAACACCAACATTGGCCATAAAGGCCAAGATATGCTGGTCGTCCTCAAAAACCTAGAAATGGGTCACATTGTCTGGTATGGACGGGGTGGGGATCATCTCAAAAGAAAACTTCCAGAGCCGAGAGCGAGCTATAGGATCAAGTGTGCTAGCAGAAATAACAAGGGCATCCGAGACATAATTTCATCTTCGGGGAATAGGTTCAATGCCAAAGGAAACAAAATATTCAATGAGGCTCCATGCTCGGTTGCAGTATGCAGCCAACCTTTTGTCATGGTAGGTGTATTGACTCTGAACTTGCTTAACGACCAACTCTGAATCACCCAGGGCCCGGAGGTGGGTGATTCCTTTTTTTAGTTCAAATAGGAGTCTGAGGACCAAAGCCTCATACTCGGTGACATTATTTGTGTAGTTAAACTCCAACCTATAGAATGCAAGAAAATATTTTCCCTGTAGGTCGATCAATTCCACTCCGGCCCCGCAGCCTTGTTTAGAATGGGACCCATCCGACTTTAGGGTTCACAAGTCGTTGTTCGTTGTCTAGGGCTGGGAAGGTGAAGTGGTCTTTGGATTGTCTTTGGGATGATTGGGAGGAACTTCCTCTAAATCTGATAGCACATGAGTGAGGTTCTTCTCTGGAGAGGTATGTGATTGAGATGCTAGAGCCAGCGGCATCATAGGAATGCTGCTAGAAAAATTTATGGGTCTAGGCACGTCTTTTTTATGTTCCTTCTTCTAGAGGGCATTAATGTGTCGGGTAGCAGTAGCGAGGCAAGACTCACACTTTAATTTTGAATTTTTCTGATAGTAAACCTGGCACTAAGTGTTAGATAAGAGTTTGGTAGGGGTTGTTGTGCTCCCTTGTAAATTAACTTCACTCCTTAGCTTTTCATCCAGGTCCTATGTTCTCTAGGAAACTATGGGATCTTCCCTTGGGGTGAAATCAAACATTAAGATTTCTAGGGGTTGGTACACCCTAGGAGAGGTCTCAAAGAAGAGGACTTCATTTACCCTCTCGACTTTAGTGAGGACCTGTTTCATCTGAGGCTCACTTTCTACCCAGATTTGATTGGATTCTCCCTTCTAGGGGAGCCAAAAGTGGGAGAAGTCGGTGGACAAATACCCGTTAAGGAACTTAGATGAATTGTGACTTAGTAACATCCCATATGTCTTCAGGATGTCCACCACTTGGATGTCAATTATTCTTGCTATCCTGTGATCTTGGATGAGCTGAATCTAGATGTTCTTAAGCTCACCTATCATTTTTATAGTAGTTTTATCTAGTTGGATTACTGCACCATTAGATGGGGTAGGATGAAATCTAAGCTTCTGGCAAATGGATAAAGGAATGATGTTTCCCAAAGCTCCTAAATCCACCAAGAAATTATGTATATTCTTCCCTTGTATATTTAATCCAAGCAGGAAGGGAGGGTCTTCATTATTACCCTAGAAGATAGCCGCATTGGCGTCATCAAAAGAGACAGTCTTGGGTGGGCGACTGATGGCTTCTAGGTTTCCCAAGAGCTTCAGAAGAGACTTCTTCTGCTCGGGATAGTTAAATAAAACCTCCATCAAGGTCATGGAGGTTGTGGTTTGTTCCAACGCCTTAGTGATGTCAAACCTCCCCTCAGGGAACTGTGTGTTTCCCTCGGCCGGTTCCTTAGCTTGGTTAAAGCTAGGGCCTTTTGCAGGGATGGATCGATTAGTTGTGTTGTCCCTGGGAGGGGTGTCTTTGGGAGGTGTAGGTGTATAAACTGGTCCTTTACCAGTCTGACTCTGAGTATTGTAAGGAGTCCATGGATTGGTGAAGGCATTTTTCTTAAAGGCTAGAATAGATTCATTAAAGAACCCCTATAGATTGGGCTCTTCTTTGTCTTCCTTGTTTTTCCAAAAGAAGATGGTTTCACAGGAAAAGGCACTGTGAGTTGGCTCTTACATAGATTTTTTTAAAGGTGGTGGATCAACAGATTGTTGCCTATCTAGCTCATAAATCATGATGACTTTCTCCAGTGTGGCATAGTTCACCTCGTTATGAGATCCTATGTCATGCAATCTACACCAGTTAGTCATGGGCTAGAAGTCTATGACAGGTGTGAAATGGGAAGGTCTAGCACCACTTTGATTGGTGTTTTGGTTCGAAGGAGGATCTCTGGTGTTAACGTTGTTGTTCCATTGCTGTTGATTGGGCCGGGGCTCATTGTTAAAATTTCTTCCTCCAACATTGTTGTTTCGTTGGCCAGAAAAAATATTCCCTCTTTGGGAATTGGTGTTGTGGGGTGCAAAGTACCCCACTTTCAGTTGAACCATGTCCACATTCAGTGTAGACAACATTTTCTAGAGGGATTCAACCTCGGTGGTCAACTAGGTATTCACGTCACAGTGTGACGGTTGTTGTTGTTGGCTTCCCGAGAAAGCGGTAGCATTCACCAAAGTCGAGGGCAGAAATCCTCCAGCCACAGATGACTGAAAGAAAGGCACTCTGGGAGGTTGTGTCTTTGGTTGTTGCATTTGCTGTGACTGGTTCCAAGGAAAGGATTCCAGAATTGGTGTCGTTTGGACTTGAGATGGGTATACGTACCAGGCCTGCTGGTCTATCGGCGATGGTGGGGGTGGTGCCATTGTAGGGGCACCATTTCCTGATTGGGGTTATATTTTCTAGCATAAGAAGTTCCATTGGGTATCATGTTAAAGGGCATGCTCTACCCAATCTCGCCCAGAGATTTGTTAAGACCACAGGAAAACTCCAAGGCTAGGTTGTAAACCTTTGCTAAAGTATCCCAGTCACCCAGGGTGGTATTTCTCCAAAGGAGAGTGATAACGAAGGGGTCCATCACGTTGATATAGGTCTGGATAGTTACATCCGTAGATGGGATAAAGGGGCCTGTGCACTACTTCAAGGTGCATTGGAACCGGTGGTTGAATGTTGCAAGGGGCTCATTCAGTTCCTTCATGATCGAAATGAACTAGCTATGGGACCATGCTGGGTCCACGTGTATGCAAAAGGCTGCTAGAAAGGCATCCTCCATGTCCTGCCAACTATTGATGGAGTTGGCGGGAAGGTTAAGGTACCAGTTTAGGTCATTCTATCCCAGGGACAAAGGGAACATCTAGGTCACAATGTCTTAATGTTGGATCTAGTGTCGGTTCATGGCATCTTTGTATGCCTGCAAATGCTCTTCTACAGTTCATGAGCCTAAATTTTCATATCGGGGACAAATATTTTCTAGGTGAGAAGGTAGGTCATTGGTTGCACCCAAAAAGGTTCCCATCAGGGACATGGTATTTCCAAAATATATAGCCATTGTGGGTGTTGGATTCTGAATAGATTGAGAGTTTCTCCCAAGGATAGTCTGGGAGGTATGATTATTTTGGGATGTTCTAGATCCCCAGACAAGGGTGGTTGGGTGTTTGGTCTTTGGGGTCCTTTTCTTTTGATCCAGAGGCTCGAGTTCAACAAACCTTTAGGGGTTTGGGGCTGATCTAAGGACTCTTTTGAATCTTGCTGGTGAAAACGATATAATCCCACTAAAGGTCTGGTTCCTAAAACTATGACTTGGGGAACCCTCAGGCGGTGTAAAATCTAAATCCTCAGAAGGGGATGAGATCATGCCCTCCTTCTAGTGCCAGTTTCTGTTGATGGGACTTTGTGAGGGGGTTCTCCAATAGATGTAAGTTCTCACTGGGTACCGGGATACCGACAGACTTTTCTTGTAAAGGTTGTCTAGAGAAATGAGATTATTTCGGCCTCTAAGCACCTGAGAATTGGGTCTCGATGATGCGGGGCTCAGTTGGGTGTGTGACTATTTTATTTGGGGGGATAGCTGGTTATCTCGGCTCATCCTTTTTGGGGATTTAGTTAAGTGGGATTTCCTACAAGAAAATCTCAACTTCACTGAATAAACTTCAAAAGATAGATCAAGGTTAGAAGTATTCCATCTACCTATAGTTATGCTAAACATTCAAAACATCAACCATGCTCTAACATACTACACTAAATACTAAAGAAATACATAACCATTAGCTCATATTTAATCATTAACAACAAAAAAGAAGGTCATTAATCTACTTAAAATATCAGAGCAAGGGACATAAAGAACATACAACACAAAAGACCGCTAATCTAGAGATTAGAATGCTAACAACATCATTGATAGAACCCTTCCTTCTTCATTAACATGTTTCTAGGAAGAACTGGTGCATATAAAAATGGTGGCTCCAAGGGAGCATCTAACTACTGAAAGATTCTAACAACTAAGGAGCACTGAGATTTGCAACTAAAAACTAAGAAATGAAAATTCTATAGCTATGGACTACAAAATCATCAATTTTGATGACCCTTGGAATGAGGTCAAAATGATTATTTATACACAAGCTTTTGACCTAAAACTAACCTAACTCTTTCTACACTCAAACAATATAATAAAATTTCTAGTCACTGGTACTACCCGTGCCACGGTACAAAAGGCCTCGAGATGAAAAAGGTCTTACATGTCAGAAGAAAGAGACAAGAAAGGTGGAGTGGAAGAATCAGCCTCAAGAAGAGAGCCGAGAGGAGAAAAGAAGAAATATGATCCCCCAGGGATCGAGGTTACATGCCTCATAAATGGAAGAGTGGCTCACTATCTTTGATGTGTCAGGTGTTACTTTGGGGTGGCCCCTTTGGAAGACCAACTGTCAGAACCCTCTTGTTGAGCTGACGTGCCCTGCTGGAGTCACCTACCTTCTGACATCCTTATTAACTACCTTGAAATTGACTAGTCAGCCTTGGGAACCAGGACACAAGTCACTTTAAAGAATTCAAAAATATTGGATCCAATACTCCCGGATCTGGAAGCTTGTGCCCCCAAAGAATAAAGAATACAACCAAAACATGGTTGATGGAATTCTCCAGACCTCAGAGAACTTTATTGTTCCTTACTATTTTTTAATGCCTCCAATATTTGGCTTATGCCTTCTTTGTCTACATCTTTAATACTATCCCATTGGCTGTGAACAACCTCCAACCTTTCCTCAACATCTTCGGCCCCATTCCAGAATTAATCCACTATCATCACGGTGTCATGCACCCAAATCATTGACTTGGATAATATAGATAATTTGCCCTGGTCAAAATCTCTGGTAGCCGAATACAGGAATTCCATCCGTTCATCAAACTTGCTGAGGATGTAGTCCTCCAGGGTACATGTTTCGGTGGTGAAGGGATCGACTTGCGATACCCCAGCCACAAATGCTTGAAATAGGCCAAAGGGATATTGGGCCACTATCACCTTCTCTTTCAAGGCCTTAACCAGTTCCTTGCATACCTCAATTTTGAGGCCAAGTCTAGAGTATTATGTGTGGAGGAAATCATATGATTCATCTACCAAAATTCTTGGCTCTTTGGTGGCTTCTTTTCTGATGTTACAAATTTCCTCCAACTTGACCTTCCACTTGTCATACTTCACTAAATCTTTCTCCCATATAAGAGCGGAGCCATTGGATTGGTTGATAAGGAGGTCAATCTAGTAAAGATCTAGGAGGGACGCCACTAGAAATTGTCTTCTACAAGCTACTTTCTCGGCAGCCCACCCATCTATAGCCTGTGCTTTCTTTTTCATGGCCTAGAGAGAATCCACATCACCCTGTGTGAGCGGCAATCCAGAGGAAGAGGTTTTAGTGCAGAATTTGGCCAAAGGCTGTGTAAGCTCTGTTAGATGTGTGAGGAGATTGGCATTAGTCTCTCTTTCCTCATTCAACTTTTGGCCCTATTTGGTGTATCAGGCCTCTACTAATTTGGTGGCCTCTCTCAGCTGGTCTAGCTCACCCTGCTTGTCTCTTCTCCCCAGCACCACCTCTGTGATATTTTAATCTTTAAGACTTACAACTATTGTATTTGTATCTGGGGGAGGTGTTGCAATAATCACAACTGTGTTTCCTGTTGGCCCAGTCCGGAGGGTGTGGACTGTCTATGCCCTTTTAGGCTTCCAAGCCTCTATATTTTGGGCCATCATCTCAGCCAAGGAGAGTGGAATTTCTGGTGTGACCACCAGAGATTTTCTCTTTCTTGATTCCACCAGCTATAAGGGCGGTTGGGATGGCCTCGCTATCACAACTTGGGCATCCAGATTATTTTCAGAATCGAGCGGTGCATTCCTATAATGTACATCATCATCGGGATCCTTTTCTTCATCTTGTGCTTGTTCCCGCTCTCCAGAGGCCTCTGTATCTTCTGCCATGTTGGCATCCTCTATTATGACATCTGAGACCCTTTCTTTGGCATCAATATTACCAGTGTCCTCGGGGACTTCCTCTTCCCTCCCGGCATAAGCTGATCTGATACTTACATTTTCCAGGACTCCCTGGTCATTCTGCTACTTTTGTTCACAGATTTTTTAGTTTCAACCGCTGGGACATTTTCCTCCAATGGAACATCTTCTGGAGGTGGGTGAGGTCTCTGGCCAAAGTTTAACAATACGGTTGCCTTCACTACTTCGTCAAACAAGCTCCAGGGAATTTGGTCACCTGGAGTAACCGAAGACATCTAGAGTATGATGGATGGTGGTACAGTTGATCCCATGGCTCCAGTTTCCCCAACCATCAGTTCCTCATCAGTGGTCTGTCTTGGTGCATCCTCGGTCACTCAGACCTGTGTCTTTTCCCGCTCAAGTTCTCTTTGTATTTCCTCTTGATCTTCTTGCTCTGCGGCAGCTTCCTCTTCTGGGACATTCCTTTCTGTGGGAGAGTCCTCTTTATCTTGGGTGGAAATATCCTCCACCACCTGGTCAATATCATCATGCAAATTCAATAGTTCATCTTCCTCAAACATGTCATCAAAATCATCATGTAGGGAGGGTTATCGGGGATCTCCTCAAGTTTGGGGGAGTCTGAACTAACATCGACTGGAGGCAAATCCGACATACCGAGGCTAGTGGTTGCGCTTGTGGTAGGAGTCACTTTCTTCTTCTTATTTCTTAGCAATGGGACCCTGGTCTCCAAGATACTAGTAGACTCTACCTTGGAAAAAGTTTGTCTACTCATCATTGCTGCCAATGATGGGGATCCTGTCGGGCAAGCAGATGTCATTGGGGTTACGAGGAGATCGAAAGACTTTTGCATGCTCATCTTTTGGATGGCTAGCTTTGTCAACTCCATTTGTTTCTCCAGTTGTATCATTATGGGGGTTGGGCCCTGGGAAGGTACCTTAGCCAGGGCACCCTTTGTTTCTTTCCCCTTACTTGAACTAGGCCCGATGGTGGAAGAAGATGGAGTGGTCCTCTAGACCATTGGTTTCTTTCAGGTTCTCTTGGGGCACACACAAGAAAAATATTGGTGGCTGGCTTCTAGAATAAGGTGGCATACTCACTCAATTGTTAAGTCTTCTAGGTTGGCCCAATCCACCAGAGGGAGATCCAACTTGTCCAACCCTTACTCCTTGTAGGCTAGGTCCTCCAATGACCCATCATTTGAAAAACCCTTCGAAAAAGTCTGAAGGTTGATCGCCTTCATGAGATCCTTGGATGTTCATAAATGTTGATGGGTGCAGAGATCAAAACTATCCTGGAAGTCCACCCAAAAATCTTCAATATCTTCTTCATGCGGCGGGGATGCCTAGAGAAGTTCTATGTTGATCTTGCCTAGAGGATCATAGTTTTTCCTAGTGTGGTGGAATTCCACTAGTCCCAGGTTCTTCAATTCATTATCTGCCTCTTTTGCCATGGTGAGGGTGCACGTACAGTTTCCACACAAGAACGGGAATGGGACGTTGATGACCTTCTTCAATGTGAAGAAGGTGTATAGGTCCATTATATGCCGGAAGAACTCCAAAAGAATGATTCTGTCCCCACAATACCAAGGAAGAAGATGGGGCTTCTCAGAGAAGTTGGTCACTCAAATGTAGGTGTGGTGCTGGAACTGAATAAAAATCATGGCTATAAGTACTGATCAAGTTCATTGCCTCTTGCAATAATTGGTACCCAGAATCCCAGGTAAGTGTTAAGATATTGTGGTAAATGAAAGTATCATTTACCCGAAAGAAATTTAGGAAGTTGAGTTCCCATTGCACTTGGGGATAATGATCCCATGGGGTCAACTAGCCTGACCCATTCCCAAGTTCACCTACTATCCCCAAACCCAAAAAAGATGGTCTTTGTTGGGCTAGTACACATAGCACATAAGATGTCATGTAAAACTTGGAAGTCTAGATGACGGCCTTCATCTACCTGTCCACATGGTTAGCTATGATAGCTGCCCAGTTGAAGGTTTGGTTGCGAGTAGTGATGTAGTATAGAAAATAATACATCCACGCTGAGAATTCTAGGGTGTGGGACAATCTGAAGACCCTGCATAATAATATAATGCCCGCCTAAATGGGCTCTTTGAAATCCCCACGGGGAATTTCCAACTTCATTCTTTTATGGTCCCTCTTTGGGGACTTCAGCCAATGACCATTGAGATATTGCCAGGAAATGAGTTGAGCCCCCTCGAATTCCTCCAATTATTTGGTTCGGCTAATGACAGTGGACCCTTTGAACTGCGAAATCACCAACCCAGAGGCAAAATTTGTTGTGTCCAGGGTGTTGATTGTTGTTGGATATTGTAATGGTCAGGGATCAATGATCAAAACTATCCGAGTAGGTGCATTGTATAGTAATGCCAGTTGTTTTATCAATTACATTGATTGCACCAAACAAGGAAAGTTTGTAGCCTTTATAATACCGGAGGCAGCCAAATGAGTGGCCATACTATCTCTGTCAGTCTTCAACCTATAGATGGTCTGTATCAGGCCTTGCACTTCAACCTAAAGTCTGGGATCCATGTCTGTTATTTCTTAGACTTTGGAGTCCACCTTGGACCCCACAAGAGTTCCCTCCCTTGTGTACATGGAGATTAAGGGAAGCTTTGCTAACATATTTTTGATATTTGTCTTCTTGGCCACCCGGGTGGAGGTGGTAGGTAGCTCTGGACTATCAAGAGGGGTGATTACTTTAGACATTTTGATCAATTATCTACAATCTGCAAGACCAGAGAACCATTAGAATATGGGGTACATAAAAACAAGTACTAGAAACTTTGGGGGATTCATCACCAACCTATACATGTCTAACAAGTTTTAGCATATATCAAAATATACGGAACACCTAAAATAGACATGAGTTTGATTCTTGGGTGTTTGAACCAAGTGATAGGAGGAAATGAAAGACAAGGGATTGCTCAGGACCCAGAGGCTGGATAAACCAGCCATTGCAGATATGACTGGTGATGAGCCATATTTGGTTGACGTGGGTTAGCATGTGGTCATCTAATAGGTGACATAAAGGGATTGATGGAAACAAGTAGGCTAACACGGGGTAAATTGAATGCCAGATGGGACATGGTTTGAATTCCCATTCATGGGAGATTAATCCCACCATTAAGGTGATGAGGCAGAGGAGAGAAAGTTGCCATGGCTCAAACTAGCGAGGTGTTGAGTTCAAGCCATGGCAACTCCGTCTCAAAAAGCTCAGGATGGTGAGTGAAAAAATGAAAAAGCACAATGAACTCATAGTTAGAAGGATATACATAAGATATATACACAAATTTACAAAGGGCCAAAGGCTGAAACACATATACACCAAAATACATGGTATTTACAAACTTCTTACAGATTTATACAATATTTACATATGTACATGAGCTACCCTAAGACAATGTACATTGTACATTAGTTTACAACTGCATAGGGGGTGGAAAACCCTCTGGTAGAGCCAACCCACCAACGGGAGGCAAACCAAAAAGAAAAACACAAAAGGTGAACTAGAACAAATAGACAAAGTGAAACCCAGAAACGAAAGGAAACAACAAGGAAAAGACACCAAGGAACCAGAGGAAAAATCAAGGACCTACCTAGATATACAAAGAACAATAGGGGAGGAACACACCAAGAGCATGCTCCAACAAGTCTACCCTCGCACGATCACCAACAGACACTGCTAATTAACTTGTAATCGACCACTAAGCACAGAAAAACTCATTGTTTAATCGTAGTTAAATCAGCTAAGAATCGCTCTGAATGCTCTAAGTGTTTTTAATCATGTTAACTATGAAAGTGACAGGTAATTTCCATTTATACCCTTAGGGTAAAGACAAGTTACATCTTCCTCAAAAACTTCAGAATAGGCAGACCTCCGAACTCTGGGCCCAGGGATTCCACGCAACTATGCCCTCTCTCGAGTGAAGACATGGTTGAAGAGAATCCTGGAATCTAGAATTTGGGTCTAGAAGGACAAACTCTAGGACTGAGTCCCAAAGGCGCAAGAAAAAGAAACAGAAGTAAAAGCAAACCTCACGGAAGAAAAACTCGGAGGGAAAACAAAGAAAACAAAAGAAAGCAAGGCAGGAGCAAAAGTGAAAAAAGGGGGACCCAACATTTTGCACACAAAATGTAGGGATGGGTATGCAAGTCATAGCACTTCTATTAATAAAATTTATCTAGTGGCTTGACCACTATATTCTAAAAAAAAACTAGTTTTAAATTAGTGATTAAAATTTTAGACTTTTTTTAAAACTAAAAGATGGGTAAAAATTTATTCAACCACAAGAGAGATGAAAAATAAAATGGGTACGTTTCCCATGAGAGAAAGAGAATTACAAAGCCGTATCACTTTCCACTAAATCATTCAACATATGTGATATTTTTGGGGGTAATTTCCCATATCCACTATATTCCAATCTTGTACTTGATTAAAATCTCATTTTTCCATACAATCTACTATGACATTCCAGTCCCTAGGAATGTGTCTAAAAGTAAAAAATTCCAAGGAGCAACAAAACTAGATAATCTATCTAATAATAAAAGATAAGTACCAACTAATGTATCATCTAGCTACTACCTAGTTACCAAACTCATCACCACCTAAGAATTAGACTCACAAATAATCCTATTCCAATCAAGAGAAAAACTATGCTCAACAACATACAAAATGACAAGAGTCTCCATTAAATTATTCATATTAAGGCCCTTACGAATAGAAAAAAAAAATTTGAATACCATTTGAGGTATTGTGGCCAATTCCACCAACGCGATCATGTCTAGGATTCCCCCATGATGAGTCATCAATTATAATTTTGAAAAATCCTTAAGGAAGAGGGTTCCAACGACCCTACCAACTGATCCTTCCCAAAGGATGTGTGCATCTATTTCTCATGAACTAACCAACAAACATTGGAGAACCCCCTTGAAGAGGAAAATTGAGATGACTGCAAGACTTAAAATTAAATAAATATCTATATTCAAAATTACATCCTCTTTAGCACATCCCTTTTTTTTCCTATAACTAATACCATAGGTTCCTATAATGGAGTCATGATGAATTTTCGTCATGACTTGAAGGTTACTAGTTTGGTAGAAGAGTCATGAAGAGTTATTATTTGACAATAAATATTAATGGTTGAGTTCAACTTTGAGAATTGGTGTGGGGTAGGTGTTGCATATGGAAAGATGACGATTATGTATGAGTTATTCTTTGTTGAATTGAGATTTTCCAAGTGGAATGTGTCATTGGATTTAGCAAGCTATTTTTTATGATATCATGTACCTCTTTGTAATTGGACGTTATTTTGGAAATCAGGGGCACTATCCACTTGTGTTGAGATCTATAAATACATAGCTTCTTAGAATATTATTAGATAATTGGATCTTGAATCATTTGAAGTATTAGTTAGTAACAAAGTTTGAAATGAAACTTATAGGTGTTGTAAGATATATTCTTGGTAATCAGGGGCACTATCCACTTGTGTTGAGATCTATAAATACATAGCTTCTTAGAATATTATTATATAATTGGATCTTGAATCATTTGAAGTATTAGTTAGTAAAAAAGTTTGAAATGAAACTTATAGGTGTTGTAAAAATATGTGAATGAGATATATTAAGTTAGTTAGCTCCATTTTGGAGAGATTCAACATGAAAAATTGTAGTAAATCGGTTGTTCTAGTGTTACAAGGCACAAATTTATGTAGAGGATTCTACAAAATATCCTACTAAGATGGAGGACACATCAAGAGTAGATTATGCAAGTTTTGCTAGTAGTATAATGTATGTAATGGTCTATACAATATAAAAAATTTCCCAAGTAGTCGGAGACCTAATTCATTGCATGGATTATTTAGGTAGGCTGCATTAAGACGTGGATAAGAAAGTGTTAAAATATTTGAGAGGAACATCTATGTATTCCTTGTTTTTCATGAATATACTACTAGACCTTGACATTCAATTGGAAATTATGGATATAAGGATTTGTATTGGTTACATGACATTCACAAAATAATATCCACCATGGATATGTTTTCAAAATGTTTCATAGTGTTATTAGTTGTATGACTAAGCAATAGGTTGTAGTAACTTTCTCCACTAAATAAACATAGCATATGATAGATACTCATGCTTGTAAAGAGGCCGTTTGGATTAAGAAATCATGTTTTGATATTGGATTTGATACAAAATAGATTACTATATATTGTGAAAAATAGGGTGCTATTTTTTTACCAAATAATCGTACACTTCATGCTAGAACAAAGCATATTGATTCATAGTTTCATTTTGTTCATGATATGGTGGAAGATGGAAAGGTGAAGTTGAAAAAAGTTGATTATTTGGTGAAAGTTTTGAATGCATTGACAAATCCATTGAGCACTTATAAGTTCATATGGTGTGTTTATTCTATGACCTTGGATCCATAAGCAAGAGACATAGTTTTGACTATTGAGAGGTCTTTAACAAATGGGAGAAAATTGCATTTAAGGTGTCTCAACCTTAGAGTCCAAATAGAGTAATTTAATTATTCATTTTATTTTATACCCATTTTGGAAGTGCTAAAATTAGGGAGCCAGGGTTATAGGTTGTTACATTAAAACTAGGATGAATTTTCTATTATTAATATGACATTACTATTTCTATGGAAGTGTCATGGAGAGTTATTATTTGGAAATTAATATTTGTGGTGGAGTTCACTTCTAACAAGTGGTATGAGGTAGGTGTTGCATATGGTAGAGTGATCATTATGAAAGAGTTATGCTTTGTTGAATTGAAAGTTTCTATGTGAAACATGTCATTAAGTGTAGTAAGTTGTCATTTATGACATCACATACCTCTTTGGCTTGGTTTTGGAAAGAAATGTCACTTTCATATTATGTTGAGCTCTATAAATATGTGGCTTCTTAGTGTAATTTGTATGATAGGTTGGATAAGATTTAAGAATATTTAATGTGACAAATTATCTCTAGAATTCTCTATTATTTTTATCATCCTAGACAACACTCACTATAATAAATTGTATTGTAACTATTAGTTGTCGCTAATAATATAATTTATTTTGGGTTTTGGAGTGTGGGATTTTTTCCTTGAAAGGGTTTTCCCACATATAGTGAGTGTTGTAATTTTATTTATTTAAATGTAATATTTTACTTGTTTATCTATTTTACAACAGTGTAAGGGTTTGTAATAAAATTTCTACACCATATGTCCTATTAGATTTAGCATTTGTAATTTTTTATTCTACACTTGGTTCCCCTTTAATTTTGAAACAACTATTGCATCATATAAATAGCGCTATGGTAAAACAATTGAACTTTGTTCTAAAGAAGATACTTGGAATTAGAAGTGGGCTATCTAATCTATTTTTAGCACTTAAAACACTCCTTGCTATGTTTTCTAAATTGATGTCCTTTTCTCTCTATGTAGTAGAAAAAGGTATTCCTTGATATGTTATCTTATATTATTTGACATGAAATTGGCTTAAGGCAATGAAATTAAAATAAATTCAAAGAAGAATACTTGGAATTATGCATTGATTTTGTACTCTATTAATTAGTAGGAAAAATTTTCTGCAACTAGTCAAATTGTGATATTGCTATTATGTTTAAGTGTGTAGGTTTGGAGTCAAACTCATTGACTCATGTTTCATATTTTTGGTTCACATGAACCCATCTCTTATGAGAATGAATAAAACACTAAGCACAAGAATTGTATTTAAGAGATACTCATAGGGATAAAACATCAAGCCTTCATTGGAGGTCACCCATCTCATTATTGCTCCATCTCAAGTAAGATTAGCCGTGGAGTTTCCTCCAATGTGAAACCCATCTAGATTGCTACCCAATTAACCAAACATTCAAAAATTATTGTTCCTTATGAACTATTCTCTTTATATCCCCTTTAGTTCATCAACTCTTAAATAGGATATATCTTTTCAAAGGAATTCAAATTGTGATACCGCTATCAAGATTCAACTGTGCAATTTGTTATTCAAACTCACTGAACCATAATTTATTAGTAGTCATTCACAAGAAACCATATCCCATCAGAATCAAGAGAAAACTTGGCACTCATTACATTTAGGTAATGCTCATAGGGGAGAATCATCAGACCCTATGGGGAGGTCAATCATCCTAGTATTGCTCTAACTCAAGCATGCTTAACCATGGAGTTCCCTCCAATGTTAAATCCACTTAGATTTCTATCCCATTACAAAACCTTCAATAAGTATTGTACCTTAGGAACCATTCATTATAGATACCCTTTAACTCATCAATTGATAAGTAGGAGATATTTCCATAGTAAGTTAAATTGTGATATTTCCATGACAAATAAACTATGTAATTTTTTAGTCAAATTCATTTACCCATATTTTATGAGTATGGTTCAAATTTACCAATCTCTCATAACAATGAAGGAAACATTTACCACTAATTGCATCTAGGTGATGTTCAAAAGTGTGATGCATTGGACCTTCTTGGGAGGTGACCCAACCTAGTATTGTTGCAACTCAAGTATGGTTAACCATGGAGTTCCCTTCAAGGTTAAAACCAAAAATCTTTCTACCCCATTTGTGTACCTTATTTATCTAACTTGAAAATTCCAAAATTCATTCTATGTTTTCTGAATTGAATTTTTTCCCTTTATGTAGAAAAATGGCATTTCATGAAATTTAATCTGAAGAAAATTCAATCTAACTTCTTAAAATGTTGTTTCTTCTTTCACAACTCTAATAAAATTTGATATTTGTTTGAATGAGGTTTAATTTTTTCCTTCCTTTCTAGAGGCTTATAAACATACAAATCTCATCCAATGACCTTTATTTTATACTACTTGGTCTTTTTTTATTGCTAGTTTTCAAGTGGTAGTGTAGCTATCCCAAAATCTACAAATATCGATAGCCCTTTCTTATATAAAGTGGTAAAGGGGACCAGCCAATATAAAGGACTATCAAAATATATTAAATAAGAGTTTGGTGAGAAATTAATGTTGGCATATGTGATTACATTTATGGTGTGTTATTATGTAGTACTAGTGGTAGTTGGTGTTGGGTATGAGAAGCCCAATGGTCACAACTTTTCCCATCTTCTTATTTGTTAGCTGTACATATTGTTGGTGTAATACATTGTTTAGTCTATTTGGGAATAATTTCTAACTGCATAACTACTCCATTCTCTATGACTATTCCATTCTCTATGTATATATCCTTTTCTTTAATGAGAAAAGATATTGAACGTTCATCTTCTATATTTGTCATGTGGTATCAGAGTAGGATGATATTTGTTTTTTACTAAGCACTGATCACACAGTTTGATGGAGTGCACAAATTTTGGTGATCACACGTTCTTTTGTTTTAGTGTCGCTATGTGCAGAACTTGGTGAGCCCATGCATCATGCATGCTTTTGTTCCAGTGTGGATGTAACTTGGTGAGCCTGTGTAAAGTCCTTGTTTCTAGGTGACAATGTGCA
This sequence comes from Thuja plicata, assembly GCA_018584345.1. Lineage (NCBI taxonomy): Eukaryota > Viridiplantae > Streptophyta > Pinopsida > Cupressales > Cupressaceae > Thuja > Thuja plicata. The sequence goes on from MU226765.1 coordinate 2,913,908, forward strand.
AAAAACAACTTGCAGCACTTATAGTGTGCAGAACAAACTTGTAGCTCTTTTGCATTGACAACATTGGCCAACACTAATGTGAGAACTGGATGATGATGAGAGGTGTAGATGCGTGAATGTTGAAATGAGTTGAGAAATTAAAATAGCAAAGACAAATAAAAAATAACACATAAACTCAGAGATTTATCATGGTTTAGAAAATATGCCTACATCCACACTTGCAGAGAAATCTTATTATTAACTTCTTTGAATGAATTTCAATTACAATAGAAGAAATATAAGATATGAATAATTCAAATGGAGACACAAGCAAGAGATGAGAGGAAATCATTGGGATTCACATCCCAACAATCTCCCACTTGAAGACCAATGTTTTTGTAACCAAAGACTCCCCGCTTCCTTCAGTCATTATATTTGAAGAATGTTGAGAGAAGCTCCAAAAAATTCAAACTTCTCCCAGGTGACAACCTTTGTGAGCACATCAATTGGACTCACCTTTGTATGAATCTTCTCCACACAAAGCTTGCCTTCTTCAACCAATTGGAGAATATAGTGATAGCGCAACTCAATGTGTTTGGATCGATGCTACAAGGTATAATTCTTAGTCATAAATATGGTGCTACTACTGTCAGAAAATAGAGAAAAATCTATTTGCTTCAAACCCAAATCCTTTAACAAAAGATAAGACCATACCATATCCTTTTCCCCATCAGAAAGAACCATGTATTCAACCTCTACGGATGATTGAGCAACTAAATGTTGCAATTTAGAGCCCCAACTTATCACTTCCCCAGCAAAAGTGAAAACATAACCAGAAGTGGATCTTCATTTATCTAAGTCACTACCAAGATTGGAATCCACAAAACCTTGCAAACATGCCTTATCCTTGGAAAAACATAAGGCAAAATAAGAGGTACCTTTTAAGCACCTTAGGATCCATTTGACAGCCTCCCAATGAGGTTTACTTAGATTACTCATATATTGGCTTACTACTCCCACTGCATGAGAAATGTCTGGACAAGTGGAAATCATTGTGTACATAATACTCCCAACTTTAGAAGTATAAGGGATGTTTTGCATAAAAAAAATTTCCTCTTAGGTTTTAGGACACAATTCAGCTGACAACTGAAAATGATGAGCTAAAGGAATGCTAATCATCTTAGCTTCTAGCATCCCAAATATGTCCAATACATTGTCAATGTATTGTTTTTGAGAAAACCAAAGTTGTCTCTTATTTCTATCCCAAATAATAGTCATTCCAAGAATCCTTTTTGCTGCTCCCAAATCTTTCATGGCAAATCTGCTAGCTAACTATTTCTTAAGTTCATGAACAAGCTTCATGCTAGTGCCTGTAACTAACATGTCATCTACATAAAGTAAAAGGATAACAAATCCACCATTAGGTAACTGTTTTAAATACACACATGGATCAGCTTTCGAGCGAATAAACTTATGCTCAAGCATAAATTGATCAAATTTCAAATACCATTGTCTTGGGGCTTGCTTGAGCCCATATAGACTTCGCTTCAATTTTCAATAAAGATGCTCCTGGCCCTTTTTGATGAAACCTTCAGGATAAAACATATATAATTCTTCATCAACATCTCCATGTAAGAACGTTGTCTTTACATCCAATCGTTCAAGCTCAAGATCCCAAGTTGCAACTAAGCCCAAAACTGCTTGGATGGTAGTCATCTTCACCATTGGAGAAAAAATTTCATCAAAATTGATGCCTTGCTACTGTACATACCCTTTGAAAATGAGTCTGGTCCAAAATCAATGTCTACCTTCTTCTTCCTTCAATTTGTAAACCCATTTGTTTCTTAATGATTTTGTGTTGGCCGAAAGAGATAGAAATTTCCATGTTTAGTTTTTTGATAAAGAATGCATCTCTTCTTGCATTGCAGCTTGCCATTTATCAAAATTCACATCCTTCATTACTTCTTTAAAACTTGTTGGTTATATTTGATTAGAAATTAAAACCCTAGGCTCTTCTTCTTCTACAAACAAGAGGTCATAATTAGAGAATTTTGATGGAATTTTTCTCTGGCTAGAAGAACTTCACAATTCATGATTTTGTTCTGGCTCACTACTTTATTCTATTGATTGATCAATAATTTTTCTCTAATTTTTGTCAGAGATGTTAGAAATATCATTCTTCATGAACCCTTTATTCTAAAATTTAATTTTCTGTGAGATATCCATTATATGGGCTGAATTCGTAATATCAATTGGATGTGTTTCAGGAAAATACTCATGGGAAAATTTTGGTTCTTGTACTCTGTCATGTGATTGACTTGTTTCAATGTGATGGTTGTTTCCAACCGTAGGTCCAATGCCATCACAACTATTTGAAGACATGACCTATTTGTTCAATGTGTTTCATTGAACCTCAAACTGTTGTTTGATACCCATGGCAAGTTCCCTATGTGAAGATATTACTTGTTTGTCTTTGCATCTTCTGATAGGAAGCACCTCCAATTTGGGTTGTGGACTGTGTGGATTCCTAGCCTCAACATGTTCTTTGTCTAGGAGCGCTACCTACATTTCTCTTCCCAACATGGTAGGAAGCTCCTCCAAGACATGTCGGGGCCTGATGGGGGCATGAGTAAGCTCTGCTGACATAGTTTGGTGACCTTGTAGAGGAGAGATGAGTCTCTCATCCCCCAATTCGTAGGGTGGGAAATCTCATGGGCTAGAAAAAGGGACTGTGCAGCTCCTCTATTCAAACTAGAGGATGTTTGCGCACTTCCTCTATCCAAAACATAGGAAGTTTGATATCTGTCAAAACTATGAGACATGCTTTGTTAAGACCGTGTCTACACAAAATCATGCTCATTAAACAAACCTTCTTTGTCGATGTTTGGTTCTCAATCATCGACATTCTCAGCCATACATTTATGCACAGAGGGTGTAGATATGAACTGATACATTTTTCCACCACCAATATTACTTTGCGAAGACATCGGTGTAGAATTTGAATTGTTTTAAAAATTTTAAATTGGAGCATAATCCTTTACTAGTTTTTCATTTTGATTTTGAAGAGCTAGAAATATCTTCTCATTGAAGACTACATCACTGCTTCAAATTATTTTCTTTGTCACCGGATCCCATATGAAAAAACCATATTGATCTTCTCCATAGCCCACGAAGATGCCTTTCTAATTTTTTGAATCCATCTTTGTCCTGTTTTCTTTTGGGACATGAGCATAGGCTTCACATCCAAATACCTGGATGTGAGAATATGAGATCCTCTTTTTTAGCAATTCGTCTTCCGGGATACCAAAATCCAACTGAGATGAAGGGATTTGATTGATCAAGTAGACTGTTGTATTACAAGCTTCTACCCAAAATTCCTTGCCCAAACCGGCATTAGAAAGCATGCCTCTAGCCTTTTCCAAACTTGTTCTATTCAACCTCTCGGCTGCTCCATTTTCTTGAGGTGTAAATGGAAAATTTTTAATTTTGTAAATACCATTATCTGCACAAAAAGAGTCAAATTCTGGGGAGAAAACTCTCCTCCATTATCTATTTTTAAATATTTAATCTTATGTCAAATCTGATTTTCAATGGAAGCTTTAAAAATCTTAAACTTATTGAATACTTTAGATTTCTTATGAAGCATAAATAGCCATACTTTCCTTGTGTAATCATCAAGAAAAGTTACAAAATAATTAGCTCCTCCAATAGAGCTTACCTCCATTGGTCCAAAAACATCAGAATAGACAAGTGCTAATGGTGTATCCTTCTTCTCATGCCTAGATTTCAGAAATCTTACCCACTTTTGCTTGCCATAAAGACAATGATTGTAGAATGGTAAAACAATGGATTTTAGACTTGGTAGTTGTTCGCGCTTGTGCATAATGTCAAGGCCCTTCTTGCTCATGTGTTTGAGCCTTAGATGCCAAAGCTCATAATTGCTTCCCTCAACTATCATGGCAGCTCCCACTTCACCAATAGTTTCCACTATGTAGAGACTACCAACTTTATCCCCTTTTGCAATACCCATGGATCCTTTTGTGACTTTCCATGCATCCGTTAGAGAGGTAAGCAAACCTTGAGAGTAGAGATGACTGACTGAAATTAAATTTCTTCTCAATTGAGGAACATGACAAACATGTTTAAGCATCCATTGAACACCTCCTTCTAAGCACAACAAAATATTCCCCTTTCCAATAATTTCACAAGCCTTATTATCCCCTAATAAACTTTTCCAAAGTTACCGTCTTGGTAATTTAAGAAGAGGTCCGTGCATGAGGAGGCATGAAATGATGCATCAAAATCCAATAGACATGAATTTGAAGTAGTATCACTTGTGGATAATATTAAGGCATCATCCACACAATCATAAGCCGTGTTTTCTTTGCTGTCCTGAACTTTCTCTTGATCCTTTTTGTAATTTCTACAATCTTTCTTTAAATGACCAGCTTTACCACAAAACCAACAATCACCATTACACCCTCTTGAATTTGTTCTCTGTGCAGATTTTGATCTCCTATGGTGATTATTTCTGCCCCTATTATGAATTCGCTCTCTATTCTTGGTACTTACTACCATCAAGGCTTCTCCAGATGAATATTATTCAATCTTCTTTCTCATGTCCTCGGGGAGAAGAGTGGCTGAAACTTAATCAAATGCCAACTTTTTTGAGTTTGAATTCGTAGTGCTTATGGATATAACGACACCATCCCAGCTACTAGGTAAGGAGCATAAAATAATAACAACTTTTCTTTCATCATCTTGTTTCATGCCAACTGAATTTGCTTGGCTGATTAATATGTTGAATTCATTGAGGTGGTTTTTCATGGTTCCACCTTCGCTCAATTGAGCTTGTACATTTTCTTCATAATGAAGACTTTGTTAGCAGCTGAAGCCATCACATATGTGCTGGCTAATTCATCCCATACCTCCTTTTTGGTTGGAAAATTTATGAAATTAAACAAGATATTTTCAGACATCGAAAGAAAGATTGATGCTCTTGCCTTTTTGTCCAAGATTTCCCAGTCTTCATCTTTCATCGTATTTGGCTTCTTTATTTTCCCTTCTAAAGAAAGTGAGAGATCTTGCTTGATAAGTAGTGATTTCATCTGTACCTTCCACAGGCTAAAATTTTTGCATGCAAATTTTTAAACTTTTGATTCCTCCATTTCTTTTTAAGTTTATCCCCAATTTTCTAATCACTGGAAAAATCTATCAGATTTCTAATCACTGGACAAATCTTCTCTGACACCAATTGTGAAAGTAAAAAATAATTGAGAAATTCAAAAAGGAAAGTCAAATATAGAATAACACATAAACCCAGAGATTTATCGCGGTTCAACAAATATGCCTACATCTACGCTTGCAGAGAAATTATTAACTTCTTCAAATGAATTTCAATTACAAAAAAAGAATGTATATATATCAAAAGAGACTCTTCATAAGATATGAATAATTTGAATCTAAACTCAAGGAAAAGATGAGGTAACCATTGGGACTCACATCCCAACAAGAGGCCTTGTCATAATTGATCAGAGGAAAGACAGGTACACAAAACATTTCTAAAGTAGTCAAGATTGTGTGTTAAAGTGCCCATGCCTTCATATGGAAGTGCATTCACAAGAGTGCTTTGAATTGATTATGTTTTTGATTAAGTAAAATAGGTTTTAAAGGGTGCTTTGAACCCGAAACAGGGCCAAACACACAAAACAGGCCATCACAAGGCCAACCAGGTTTTGTAGGGGTCCCAAAACCCTGTACAGTCATATTTTGAAGGGGATCTGAAACCCCACAAAGACGAACAGTTTCTAAAGCAATAAAACCTAGAAACCTAGTAGCACAAAAAAATTAGCTAGGCTACAACCAGAAACAACCCCACAACTGAGATCAGGGTCCAAGGGCTACAACCTCATCTAGAACTAGGGGAGAATATGGCTCCCCACACCAAGACCAAGAACCACTAAAAGGATTATGTTGATCCATTCCTTTGAACATGTTTGGAGTACCATAGATAATGTGTGTTTAGCCATGCTTTGAGTGTGCATGGATTTTTTGGTCCCTTCTTTGTCATGCCTAATCATTTGTGGAGTATCTGAGCATATCCTTCTCTACCATAAACATATACTTTCTCTCAAAATTTTATAAACAATGGTCAATAGAAAAATGGATGAAATGGCTTTGGATTGATGCAAGTGAAAGGATGCCTACAAGCTGTCTTATTTTTCTTCATGTTCATGATGATACCTATGAACATTATGTATAATCAGGTTTTTTGTCGGGTAAAAGCACAATAATCTGTCACCCTTTTATAAAGGAAAAGGCTAACAAAATCAAGGTTGTTCAACTTTGATAGTATAAAAGTGATATTTTTGTTTGGAATTTGAAGATGATGTAAACTAATAAAATGTTTTAAAATGGATGAAGTTTATGATTAATATTTCTAATATTTTTTATAGGGAAATTGTACATATAAGGACTTCAGTCCCAGGCTACACGGGGGGTTTTCTTGGCCCCATTCTTTTTACCCTGGAGCCCGCACTGAATGGGGCATTTGTAACTTATTTTGAATTAATAAAATATAACGGGAATTTTCCTTTTATTGATAAAAAAAATATTTCTAATATTTTTTTTGAATAATTTTTGATATGTTCTTTTAGTTTTTAAAGACGATTTTTCAGTTGCAGAAACATACTAAAAATTAGGGGTCTAGTTCCCGCTAAAAAATTATATGTAAATAAACATTTTTTCCCCTAATTTCAAAATATGTTATAGATGACATATATATCTAGTGCATGAAGAAATAAAAATTGGTTTGTGACCTATATTTTCTCTTTTATAACAATTCAAATT
>MU226765.1:2921024-2931301 GCA_018584345.1 Thuja plicata
TATCATTAAAAAGACTTAGAGTTATTGCAACGTCACTTTTCTGAAATAATTTTATTTCTACGGTAATTGGACTCAAAGTGGTATAAAACATGCATTTAATATACATTTCCAATTGGAAACGTTAAAGCACTTATCTAACTTACCTATAATGAATCTAGCTAGACCATATGTTTGACCAAAATTAATTTTTAGTTAGAAATACTAAAATTCAGCTATGCTGATAAGTTAGCCTAAAAGGTGACAGATTATTGTGCTTTTACCCTGTCTTGACAAGAGACATTAAAATGTGATCTTCCATTTAGTGAAAATTTTCTTCAATTTAGTGACCTATGCTGGTATGTTAGTTATTAAATCTCTTTTTGAAGAGTGGCTACAAGTAAAGTCATATGGTCTTGGTTCTTGAAGGTGAAAGGATTTGATGTTTCTTGAGATAATTGTGTTAAAGGGGGAATGTTAGTGTAATACATTTTTTGGTTTGTTTGGGAATATTTTGTAACTGTATAACTGCTCCATTCTTTGTAACTATTCTATTCTCCATAACATATCCATTCTCTTAATGTATATATACTTTTCCTTTGATCAAAATAAAATATCTAATTTTCATCTTCTATCTCTATCATATATTACTATAAATGGTTGTGTACAAGCCATGGATAGATGTATTGGTTAAACATTAATAAATATATTTCCCTTCTTTGAGAGTGGAAATAGTCATATCTGGTGAACCACTGAAATTTGTTGTGTTATGATTTTTGTTTTGTATTTCTATTGATGTCCTAAATATGTTCATTAGTTTTACCTACTGATTTATAACATACAGTTGGTATATATATTGGTGGTTGGTAGCATAACAATATTCCAATTTTATTTTTTCCTTTATATGCATCTGATTTCTCAATGAATAGACATTAAGTTTTATCATTTCCTATCAAATGTTTTCTATCCATATGGCTCTCTGACATATAGTATGAGAGCATTGGTGGTATTTGTGCATGTGAAGAAAATGGAAGGTGATTAAGTCTATTGCAATGAGGACTAAGAGAATAAATGTGATTGTACATGAATATCACAATTCAAAGGAAAGTCTTGTGTAGAATTGTGAAAATGAAGATGTCGTGACTTCAAGTTTTCTTTGGCCTATTTCTTCGATTCTTTTAAAAATGCATTATAGTTTTATTTACCTGTGTTGATCAATGTTGATAAAATTCAAGAATACATCTTGCCTTAAAAATAAAGTGTGGCCCTTAAGTTAGGAGAGCATATATGTGTGTGATTATTGTCAGGAAGCAAAGGTGTATGGAAATTCTTTCTACACTAATCTTGAGAGGGAGATTATGCAAATTTCAACTCAAGTATTACAATGATCTCAAGAAATGCATAAAAGAATGAATAAAATAGAAATAAACACATAACACAATGATTATCATGGGAAAACCCTTACCGGAGAAAAACCCCACACTCTAAAACATGCATAATGTATTACCAAAGCAACAAGAGATTACAATGCACTTGCAATGAAACTTCTTACGAGAGCATCACATCAACTCAAGCTTGGAGGAGCTTCCTTCTAAAACCCTATCTTGAAAACAAATCTCATTCATACAAAATCCTCCTCAAGCCCTCATTATATAGGCATTTCACAATATGGAAACCATTTCTTTCTTTCCAAGGCACCTACATGTGGGGGCACCTACATGTAGTAGGTTTCTTTCTTTCCAAGGCACTTACATGTGGAGGAACCTACATATGGTAGGTGGAGGCACCTACATGTGGTAGGTTTCTTTCTTTCCAAGGCACCTACATGTCAAGGCACCAACATGTGGAGAACTCTAGAACGAGGCTGCCACTAAGTCAAGGAATTTTGCAACTATCTAGAAAATATTGCAAGGTTGAGACACATATTTTCTCAAAATTCTCCTACTTGTCGAACACCTTGTAATAGATAGGGGATCTATATTACCACAGACTTAATTGTTGGGCCTTGAGAGGCCCATACACTCTGTACACCATTCAAACTTCTTTGTGCTCATGGGCTTAGTTAATGCATCAGTAACATTCACATAAGTTTCTACCTTCTCTAGCTTGACTTTTTCATCCTCAACTATATCTCTCACAAAATTATATTTTACATCAATGTACTTGGTCCTAGCATGAACTATTGGCTTCTTCTCTAGCCAGATTCCTCCTTACTCTCTCATCCTGATGATGGATCATGGAGTGTGATCCGAAATGTTGATGCTTAAAAACACACACAATCAAAAACCATAAATTCAGCTACTAAATTCAATGGATTGTGGAAATCTGATCGATTTAATGCATTCTAACTATCACTATAAATTGTCACCGCACTCTGTTTGAACTCTATGTCTGAACACAATTTCTTGAGCCAAATGGATTCCTTTCAAGATGGTATTAGTTTTTGGGTACTGATCATACTATTGATATTCATGTTTTGCCACTGATGTCAACATATGTTTCTATGGAGTAGAGAAAGACTGGTTACCTGACTGGTAGAAGTGTACGAACACTTTACCAATGTTTCAAAATTAACAAAGTTGGATTTATGTAGAAGGATGTATTTTGATCTTATTCCTAAGGTCCCTTGACTTTATGTTTCATATTGTAGATGTTATAGTTGATTTTGTGAAGAATGGTTTTTGGACTGTAACTGTGATACTGGACAGAGAAGGTCTCTGTATTTTGGGTATATCTTTCTGGGAAAGATACTTCAGACAAAATGAGCTTACTGGTGGTTACCTGACATATGTTGGAATAATGAGTTGAGCTCGATTATTGTTTGATGACTGGTGATGTCACTAGGTATGGCGTGTATTTTGAAGAAGACCTATTTGGTGGTCGACTTTAGACATGTAGCATGTAAAATGAATTGTGAACGTTGATTGTAGATCTGGAAGTATAAGTAATGGATTATATTTGATGTTTAAATGTTATATTTACCGTGTGTATCTTAGAAAGAGGTATATAATTATTTGTATATTGGAAAGCCTTAATTGGTTGACCTGATTGATTATTTGTATATTAGGAAAGCTTAATTGGCCGACCTAATGAATTATTGTAAGAGGGTATACACGGGTGATCTTTTATTTTGAAAATATGTGAGAGAGATTGGAAAGGAAAATAAGTAAAAGTTGCGAGGCTTGTTTAACTGCTAGATGTAGAGAAGAGTTTATGAGAAGAATACTTCATTGGAACTGACCAAGGAAAGACAGTTGCTATCAGACAGTTCACTGGATTATGTATTTTCTATATACACTTGTTAGGATTTTGAATCCTTGAGGGTGGATTTAAGCTTCTTTGGGAAGTGTGCCTTGGTAGTGGGCCTACTATTTATTTTGACTCCTAATAGGGTCTATCTCCTAATAGGGACTATGCACTGTAATGATGTAACAAGCTTCTAATAGGGCTAAATCGTATTATAGGGATACTATACTCTCAGTACATTATTTGTGGATGTTGATTCCCACCGGGGTTTTACCTTTAATAGGGTTTCCTCGACAACTCAAAAACAAGTACTGTGTTATGGTGTTGGAATTTACTATGTTATCATTTACATTGCTGATTTGGTTTATAAAGTTAAACATTTAATAATCTATATCACAACTGATTCACCCCCTCCCCTTCTCAGTTGTCTTGTGGACTGTTATTCCTAAAAATTGGTATCAGAGCTTGGGGTCCTTAGAGAGAAACTTTAAGAGCTTGAGGTGATTCTGAAGATGACTTACTATAGGAAGGATAGTCCAAAGTTTGATCCTGAAAAATTTGACATTTGGCAGAACAAGATGAGAACACATTTGCTATGTCTGGGAATTGATTACTAGATGATCAAACAGAAGAATTAAAAGATAGCGACTGGGGATGAATTAGAGAAGACTACTAAAGATCAGAAGAAGCTATTTTTATGTAATATGGTTGCAAGGGAATCTTTGATCAGCGTACTTTCAGAATGAGAATTCACTGAAGTAAAGGACTTGTATTCTGCACATGAGATCTAGACAAGATTGGAAGCATTATATATTGGAGATAAGTCTACAAAGTAGGAAAAACTACAAAATTGGAAGACAAAGATGGAATTGCTGAAGATGAGAGAAGATGAGAACATTAGGGCATATGGACAGAGAATTACATAAGTGGTTACTGGTATTAGAAACCCTAGAGGTACTTATAGTGAGGAAGAAGTTATTGAAAAGATACTCATATCTTTGACACCTCCATATAGAACCCAAGTACAAGCTATAGAGGAGATCATACCTTTGACAATGAACTTCACAAGAGAGATTTTGATTAGAAATATAACTATATTTGAGGCCATAGAATTGGGAGACACTTTACCTAAAGTTGATACAACATTCAAGGAAACTATGCACAAGAACAAAAAGACCTTATCTGGAAATGCAAGCACTAGCAGTAATAACCTAAGGGAAGAAATTGAATCCTATGTTGATTAATGGGAATAGATACTGGAAGAAGAAAGGAAGCTAGATGAAGTTGTGGCACTAGTTGGTAGAAGAGAAAAGAGAGGTAAAGGAAAATTTGAAGGCAAATTACCTTTGAAATGTTTTTCATGTAACAAGATTGGTCATTTTGCGTCTAGATGTCCTACAAGAGTTCCAAAACACAAACCTAAGTTTTTCAAGTCTAAGTATTAAAAAGACAAGGAATGTTATTATGCTAGTGAGGGTATATCTGATGATGATGATGATGATGATGGTGACTATGATGAAATCTTATTTATTGCTATTGAGGATGATGAACCTATGCATGAAGAAAAAACCTTAGTATCCCGTGTTGAAAATAAAATATAATGGGTTATAGATAGTGTTTGTTCACATCATATGACTAGAGATAAAAAAAAAATTGTGAGTTTGAAAATACATGATGGTGGTTTTGTCAGATTTGGTGATAATACTCCTAAGCTTATTATTGGAGTTGGATCTATTTCTTTGGATGGAAAGACCAACACTAACAATGTATTACTTGTTCATGGACTTAAGCATAATCTGTTGAGTGTTGGACAGATAGTAGACAAGGTTTATCAATTAAAATTCATTGATAGGAAATGCTCTATCAGAAGTAAAGCATGAGACTTGATCACATCTGGTACTAAATCTAGAGGTAATGTATTTGAATTAAACACATCCTTAGCTTCTTGTTTTATTGTGAAGGTTGATGACAGTTGCTTATGGCACAAAAGATTTTGTCATGTTAACTTTGATAACATTGTGAAGGAAAGTATGAATAGAGGAGTAAGAGATCTACCTAAAATTTTGAAGCCATCTAACACTATGGGTAGAGAGTGTGTTATGGGGAAGAAGACTATAAGCAATTTTAAAAGAAAAGCTTATTCAGGAAAGTCAAAGTTGGATCTTGTACATACAGATCTATGTGGTCCTACAAGAACAAGATCATACTATGGTGAAAGGTACTTTATACTATTTGTTGATGACTTTTCTAGAATTATGTGGGTTACATACTTGAGAGAGAAATTTGAAGCATTTGAAAAATTAAATTATTTAAAGAAAACATTGAGAATGAATCTGGTTTGAAGATAAAGTGTTTGAGATCAGATAGAGGTGGTGAGTTTACATCAGAGTTATTTAATTCATACTGTGAAGAGCATGGATTATACAGACATACATTAGCTCCTAGAACTCCACAACAGAATGGGATAGCAGAGCAAAGAAACATAACTATATTAGATGTTGCAAGGACTATGTTGCTGGAAGGAAATGTGTCACATGTTCACTGGAGAGAAATAGTTGGGACAGTTGTGTACACCCTGAATAAAATTTAGATCAGTGAAGGTACAAATAAGACTCCTTATGAATTATAGTTTGATCATACTCCTACTGTAAATATATTTCATAATATTTGGAAGTAAATGTTATATCAAGAGAGATGATGAGATAGGAAAGTTTGATGCTAGAAGTGATGAAGGAATTTTTCTTGGTTATTCCACTAAGAGTAAAGCATATAAATGTTTCAATCTGAGATTGAGAAAGTTGATTGAAAGTGCCAATGCGAGGATAGATGAAAATTTTCAGATTTAGGAAAGGATGTATCATTACGGTCAGATTACAGAACTGAAAGAGGTTACTGCTCAACCTAAAGAACCTTTGATTATTGAAAATGAGATTGAAGATGAATAGACTAAAGATACTGAGATACTGAAGACACTAAGGTATGTTAAGAAGAACCATCTTAAAGATCAAATTATTGGTGATGCAAGTAAAGGTATGATGATTAGATCTAGAGCTAGATATGAAATCTGTTTGATTTCTCAAGTTGAACCAAAGACTACTAATGAAGCATGTAGAGATGACTCTTGGAGTAAAGCTATGGAAGAAGAAATTGAAAAGATAAAGAAAAACAATACTTGGGAATTGGTTCCAAGGCCTAAGAACAAAAATGTGATTGGTACTAAATGGGTTATCAGAAATAAGATGGATGAGGAAGTAATGGTGGTAAGAATAAAGGCTAAAATAATATGTAAAGGCTATTCACGACAAGAAGGCATAGACTATGAAGAAACATTTTCTCTTGCTGATATATTGGAAGCTATGAGATTATTTCTTTCATATGCTGCACATAAATACTTTAAGGTTCATTAGATGGATGTAAAGTTGGCATTCTTGAATGGTGATCTAGAAGAAGTTTACATTGAGCAATCTGATTTTTTTCCTTTGACAGATGATGAAAACATGGTTTGTAGACTTAAGAAGGCCCTCTATGGACTAAAACAAGCACCAAGAGAAAGGTATGCAAGATTGGACAAATATCTACTTTGTCTTGGTTTTAGAAAAGGTAATGTAGACAATAATTTATATTTGAGAACTAATAAGGATGGAATCTTAATTATAGAAGTTTTTGTTGATGATATTATTTTTGGAGGCAATGATAATATGAGTAAGAAGTTTGCTAACGAAATGGAAAATGAATTTGAGATGTCAATGATTAGTGAGATGGAAATTTTCCTTGGTTTATAAATTAATCAGAGTAAGAATGGCATTTTTATATCTCAGACCAAGTATCTTAAGGAAATGTTGAAAAAGTTTGAAATGGAAGATTGTAAACATGTTGGCACACCTTTGGTGACCAGACACAAACTGACTAATAGTGATGAGACTCAAACTGTTGTTCAGACAAAGTAAAGATCGATGATTAGAAGTCTACAATACCTAACTCACACTAGACCAGATATTACCTATCCAGTTGGAATTATGGATAGATATCAATGAAATCCTAAAGAGACACATTTTTCTACTATAAAAAGAATTTTTAGATATTTGAAAGGGACAATAGAATATGGATTGTGGTATGAAAAATCAGAAGATTTTACTTTGCAGACTTATACTAATGTTGATTGGGTAGATAATGTGGATGAGAAAAAGAGTACAAGTGGTGGTGCATTTTTTCTTGGGAAAAGACTGATTTCTTGGTTGAGAAAGAAGTAGAACTGTATTGCTCAATCTACTGCTGAGTCAGAGTATGTTGCTTCTGCAATAAACTATACACAAGTTGTTTGGATGAAACAAATGCTAAAGGAAATTGGAATAATTTGTGAAGAACCAGTGGTTATCCATTGTGATAACACTAGCACAGTGAATATGTTAAACAATCCTATAATGCATTCAAAAATTAAACATATTTCTATTAAGTATCATTTATTGAGGGAGAGGATAGCAGATAAAGAGACTAAACTGGAGTACATTAGCACAAAGGAATAGATAAATGATATATTTACTAAAACTTTGCCAAAAGATGATTTTGAATATCTCAGAGGCATGCTTGGGGTGATGGCCTCTCCTAGTAGTAATTAATTGATGTAGATATGCATCAGTCCAGTGGATCTCAGAGATATATCATTCTCTGGACTTGATGTATGGATCTACTCCTCAAGGGGAGTGATCACAGGAGAATACTAGGGAGTAAATTTGGGTGATCTTGCACCTGGTTGATGGACATGAAGATTTGAGAAAGATAGACCTTACATATGACTACAGATGAGTTATGGCACCCTTTTCCATTGTTTCCAAAGGGGAGGGAATCTATGTCAAAATCCCTATTATTTTGAGAGATGTGTGTTGAGGATATTGAGACAAATTGTATTGAGAGAGAGTACTTGTGGATTGATGCATATGGATTTTCCCATATGTTTCCATCAATGCCAAAGGGGGATATTGTTGGGTGATATCAGTTTTTGGGTACTGATCATACTGTTGATATTCATCTTTTGCCACTGATGTCAACATATGTTTATGTGGAGAGAAAGACTGGTTACCTAACTAGTAGAAGTGTACGGAAACTTTACAGATGTTTCAGAATGATCAAAGTTGGATTTATGTAGAAGGATGTGTTTTGACCTTATTTCTAACGTTTCTTGACTTTATATTTCAAATTGTGGATGTTACAGTTGATTTGGTGAAGAATGGTTTCTAGACTGTAACTGTGATGCTGGACAGAGAAAGTCTCTATATTTTGGGTATATCCTTTTGGAGAAGATACTTTAGATGAAGCGAGATTACTGGTGGTCAGCTGACATATGTTGGAATAATGGCTTGAGTTTGATTGTTTTTTATGACTGGTGACGTTAGTTGTGGTGTGTATTATGAAGAAGACCTAACTGGTGGTCGAATTCATACATGTAGCATTTAAAATGAATTGTGAGTGTGGATAGCAGATCTGGAAGTATAAGTGATGGATTATATTTCATGTTTACTTGTTATAGGTACCATGTGTATCTTATCAAGGGGTTATATGTGTGCCAGCAAGAAGTTGAATCCACTTTTTGGGCAAAAAGTGGAAGTGTTTTTCCTATTTTTCAAATTTGCACTCAATTGATGTCAAAATTTGAGGCACTTAGAGATTGAATCACAGAAAAATCCATAATTCAAAAATGTAGTTCTTGGAGTCTAGTTTTCAAATATGTAATTTTTTTTAATACCTACGTGGTTAAAAATATATTTTAGTAGGCATGTTCAAAAATCCCTTTTCAAAATATTTGTTTCATGACCATACCACACACGTGTATGACCACCCTATTTTGAAGTAAATAAATGAATTTTTGTAAATCCTTCTGGGTAAACGTAGCTAACACATCAAAGATTGGTCAGAATATTTTTGATTTTTTTTTAATTGAATATTGTTTTTTATTCATTTTTAATTGAGTATAAAGTACATTTTCAAAACCTCTAGTGTACGACCACCATAATTTGATGAAAATTTCACTTTTTGGATTTTATTTTTTTAATCTGGAAGGAAATTCTATGCAGATTGGTCACATATAATTCATTTTTCAAAAACCTAAAATCAAAAAAGTTATTAAAATTTTAGTTAACCTTACTATTTCAAGTTTAGGTACCAATTTGGCGTAATAATTATTCAAAAAATACTAAAATTTGTCATATCATTATAAAAATTATATTTTTATAATATTTACAATATGAACTGAAATGGGTTTTGATTTCGTCTAAAATGTCATTCAGGTTGACCTCTGAAAAATCATGACAAGGCGCAAATTTTATTTTTAAATGCCTTAGTCATTTTCTTGCAAGGCCAAGCACAAGCTTGGTGGGACCAAGCCTCTCCTAAACCAAAAACCAAGGCAGAGGTACAGTCCACACTCCTAGTTTTTAGAAACGGGCACCCATTATTTAAAATTCAAAAAATGGGTGCCTATTTTGTTTTGGACCATTGAAACCGAAACCGGCACCCATTTCATTTAAATAATGGGTGCCCATTTCTTAAAGATTCGTTGGAGACAAAAAAATAGTTCTGTGGGCCTACTCTCAATGATTGATAATTATTCAATCATTTGTATGGCATATCTATGTTGCAAAAAGAATATTTTGAAAGAACATTCTCTTTTCTTGTCTTGTTTTGGATCTGACAAGAAGGGATTCATTTGAATTCAAATTTTGGGGCAAACATGGGATCAAACAAACACAGAAAGAGGCAAAGAAAGGTTCTGATAGGTGATGAAACTGTAGTAAATAGAGAGAAAGAGGCAAAATGACAACGAGAAAGAAGAGCAAGAATTCAAAACCTTGATAATTTTGGAGCATAGAGTTCAACAATTGGTTCAGAACATGAGAACAATGAGGACACCATGATGGATGCAGAGGTTGAAGAGGAAAATGAAATAGGAGAAAATTCAGGTGCATTTTCTAATCAAGTGTTGGATACAGGTATGTCTTCACAGCCAAATGAAACTTATTGTGATAAAGAACTTGATATTTTTGAATTAGCGGGTTACTCTT
>MU226765.1:2946993-2975462 GCA_018584345.1 Thuja plicata
TATATATATATATCTGTGTGTGTGTGTGTGTGTAAGTGGGTGTGCTAGTTGTGAATTTTAATGCTAATATAATCTCATGTCTTTGACATCTTTATTATATCATCTTTAATTTAATATGTTGTTAGTCCAAGTCCGGTCCTTGTCCTTTTCTTATAAGTGTTTTCTAGAGTCGCAATGGTATTTTTGAAAATCTCAAAGCTGCTTAAATCCTCATTTCCAGCTACTCACTGAAAGTGTCACCCTTGTAGTCCGACCGTGTTTTGAAAACAAAAGATTATTTGCTAACACTTTTTCTTGAACAGGTTTGAACAGTCTTGAACAACCTTGAATTTAGTTCATGCATGTTCAATAATGTTCAAGGTAGTTCATGTTTTTGTGAGGAATGGGAGACGTATAAAACCGGTGGAAAATGTTTCATGGTCGCGGTGTACAAAAGATTTGATGTTTCAATGATGCAACATCAGTGATGACAGTGCAGAATATTCAGTTTAAAGACTAAGGTAGATGAAGAAATGAGAATATGTTTGAACAGTATCAAACACATGAGAACATCCTTGAACTTGGTTCAACTCTGTTCAAGAGTGTTTAAGGATTTTGAAAAAGTGACACGGGACAGAAAAAGTGGAAATCATCACCACTCAACGGTGGGTCGTACAAAAAAGAGCATTTAATGCGGGAAAGTAATGTCGGCAGTTAAGTGTATCCGAGCTATCAAATTCATGATGATTTGTACGACATGAAAGTTTGCGCAGGTGGTATTAATTAATTGCATGTGTAAACTATTATTTCATTCCCTTAGCCTTTATTGCCTTAAAGATGGGTAATTAATGATCAATTATTTGGAATTCTCTATTTAAACCCTTCTTAGCATTCATATTTTTCAAATGTTGTCGCTGTCTATATACGGCTAGTCTGAAGGTAAGTGTTTTCGGAAGCTCCAGTGTTTGGAAGTATCTACAAGAACAAGGTGAGTCAGGTTACACCCTCTACAGTGTTTTAATTTACGCTTGTGAAATATACAGAAGGTTCTGTGGCAGTTGTCTATTTGTTTTTACAAGTATGAAGTCCGCTTTTCACTTATTTGGAAGCATTTCTAGTGTGGTTTGTGAAAGCCCCATTGTAGCAGACACAGATTTAGGAGAGTGTGATGTTGAGGGAATCCCTGATAGACTTTCTAGGTGCTTAGAAAAGAAAGTCCTTACTTTGGAAATCCTACATAGCGGGTTGTGCCTCGCTACTTCTTTCCCAACTGCAGTAATTTGCCCTGAGCTAATTCATGACTGTCTCCGTAACTATGATCAGCAGACTAAGTCAATCCTGAAGAAAGATGTTAGTGTCTCGCTAGCTGTAAACAAGGAAATTGTTTCTCTAGCTTTTCAAATCCTAGAGCAAACCTTTTCTGCTTTTTCTCTTGCACAGTACCTCGTTAAATTCAAAGAAAACACGGATGTGAATCACACTTCCATGGCCAAGCACTGGTTGATGAACCCACAAAGGGGAGGTTCCCATTTCCCCAAAAATTTTAACAGAAGTCATGTGCACTGGTATATTAGTGATGTCATGGTGATGTTGCAAAGGGTTAGAGGGTCACTAGAGTCCTATTTCTTCTCAGATTGGTTGTGTTGCCCCACTTTTGGTCTATATACCTTTTAGACAAAAGTGAGTGTTTAATGTATAGTAGTGGTCTTGAAAGCTTCTTGTTAGCCCTGAGTCTAAGTCTAGAAATATTTCTCTTAGGCTAGGGAGCCTTTACCAGATTGTTCCAAATTGCCTTCTTTTTTGTGAACTGGAGGGTCTCTATTTATGAGTTCATATTTTCATCGGGTAGGTTAAGTTCCCAGTTCAGTAAAGGTCGTGGTTTGAATATTTCTAACATCAGTGTTACACACAATGGAAGTATGTAGCTGTAATCCTTCATTTTGCAGCTTGGCAGAGAATCAGGCTCGAGCTTCTCCACTGGATAAAAAGTATCAACAGAGTGCATCTTCCGCCAACAACTACCAAGTGATGTCCTAGCAAGAAGTACAGTTCTAAAATGGATCCTTTAGGCTTAAGAAGTGCTGCTATGTCGAGATTACACCTCTACAAGCCAAAGGGAATGATTAAATAGAAAGAAATTGAGGAAATCAGCCAGAGGAAGAAAAGAAAAAATTGGCTTCTCCCATACTCCTACAGGCGGGTTTTGACCCATGTAGTATGTTTTCCGCCAAACCATTAAAATGAAGCAATTTTGAGGAAGAACCTGTCTCATAAAGAATCTGAGATATAAAGAAGGCAGACAAAATTGACACATGGCATTTTGGCATCCTGATAGACCAAATTTCTCCCTTGGCAGATTTTTGAACCGAGAGCACTCCAAGAGCACTTCTCCGCCCAAAGGAGAAGCGAAAAAGTGATTTTCCGCTACCTCAAAAAAGTTACCATTGTAGTTGCTAAAAGTGAAATGACATTTCTTAACGACCCGTAAAAGCAAGGTAATTAATTCAAATAAAGCCATTTTACTTCATAACGGGCTTTTTCATTAATGTTGGGGTCTTTTCATTCATGTGGCACGGGAAGCCGGCCGTTAAACGGTAAGAATTCAAAGGTTATAAAATTAGTTGAAAGTTGCAAACAAGGGATACCATTTATTCACCAAATTGTTTTGAATTCAAAGTCTCATATTTTATCTATTCCTTGCTCCCGCATCCCTAATAGATGCTTCTAATTTCCAAATACAAATCATTAGAAGCATGGCTTCCAGATTCATGGGATTTGATGGAATGAACGACAATACTTCTGAATGGCATAATATTTTGGATACATCTCTAAAGTTCTTTGACATGCAGAACTTCCATAATAGATTAAAAATGGACCGTATACATCCTATTACGGAGAATTTGAAGGAGAGAAGATTAGTTGAGGCCACTGGTTTTTCCGTGGCTATTCAAGCCCCAGTATTGATTTGAAAATGCATCGCTCGATACAACCCAGATACCAGGAAAATTCTCTTGCCCAACGATATGGTGCTGTTATCTATTGACAGGGAATCGGTCCAAAACTTGCTTTTCATCCTAGAGCAAGTTGAGTATTCAGAAATGACATACAGTCAAGCGGTGACTGAATATATTTCCAAAAAGTCAGTTTGGAAGAAAGAGATAATGAAAGCATGGTTTCAATAACCCAAGAGCACCAAAGGGAAGTTGTCGAAGACATTATACAACACTAATCTGAAGTCAGAGATTGTTGACATTCTGGTGTTACTCTATAGGATTAGAGGTGAGAGTGAGGCACTCAATTTTGTTGATCATCACTTCTTCCTAGTTCAGGTAATCAATTCCCAACATCACTTCATTGATTGGGTGCTTATGGTAAGTGAGAATATCTCGGAGGCTGTAGATAGAGCTAAACACCAGAATGAATTTTACTTGTCTTCAGTCCTCTTATATATTCTGGCTACACTCCAAATTTGGCTAGGTCTTCCCAGATTAGAGGAATTTCCTGATGATGTCAAGAGTTATGAATTTTTTCCCTCTTTACAATTGCATAACACTTATGCTGAGTATCTTTGGGTTAATGATGCATTTACAATTAGATTATGTAGGGAGTTACAAGGCTGTCTAGAAAGGAGATTCTCCCTTGAAGCCATGGCTTTCATCAGCCAATTTGGATGCTATTTCATTCAATTTAGAGGTTTCTCATATATTTGTCTTACAGTTTTTGATGATTTCCCTTTGAAGCTGCCCAGGTATCCTACTAATATGATCGTGCTAATTGAAGTAATGAGGCAAGCACTCTAGGTGAACTTACTTTGTGCTTAGGCTAAGAAGACAGGATACGACTTCCCCATGACCATCGGAGCTTACAGCTACGCATCCTGGTCAGAGGCGAAGAATGTTCTCAAAAATTTCTGAAAGAGGTCTTCTTTGGAAACCTATGATGTCTTGAGACTACAATATGACCCAGTGAACTTGCCAGGGATGTATTGCAAATGAGTCACACAATTCATCACATACATGATATTGAAGACTACTAGACTAATTGTAAGGATGATTTGGAGAGCAGAGAGAGATTATACGCCTAGTTAACTATTGAACAAATCAAAAGGTTCAATGTTAACATTGCAGTAGAGGGGCTAGAAGATGATGGCAATCATATGTATGATGATACATATCTAGAGGAGATAAAGCTCACCTCTGTCAGTTCTAAACCTGTGCTGGACCAAGCCATTAGCAATTTTTTGACTCTAATGGGGGGTATCTACAAAAGAACATAATAATGGGTCGAATGGACTGCAAGCCAAAGGAAGAGATCAGAAAGGAAGCCTCCTACTAAGCGAGCCCTGGCAACGGATAATGTTGGTACTGCAACTACTTCATCAGTAACAATTTCACCCATTGCCAAAGGATCAACCCAGTTGGCGGGAGGAGGTGATGTACCTCATGAGAAAAAAATCACATTGGAGAAGGTCCACTCGCAAATATTGGAACAGCAAAGGAGCTCATCAAGGATGCTGAACCAGAGTGGTCGGTAAAAGCAGTCACAGTAGATGTACCAGTTGACACCCCGACCCAGGATTCTCCCAGGAGAGGGTCTCCCATCATAGTGGAAGTAGGTGAAGATACTCCTTCAACCAAAGAATCAGAAGGAGAAGCCAAAAATAATCAAAGAGTCACTTCAGTAGCCAAGTTGGTGTCCTCTTCTCCTACTTTAGTAAATCCATTTGCTTCGAGACCAAAGGCTACACCTCTAGTCATCAGGAAATTCTTCATTGAGGAGTTGGTTTCAGCCAACAAAGTTACTAGTGCGAAGTCATGGATAAAACATACTCTCAAACACTATAGTTAGAGGGTGGAAGAAGGGGTTTCCAGTGAAGACACTTTGTCATGAGCCTTTCATCCCAAAGCCACTATGAACAAACAGAAGAAAGTGAAGACAATTTCTACCCTGGGTTGTGATCTTGAGACTCGGCACTTCACCATGGAAGTGGCCAAGCCAACTAAGGAAGGTAAATTCGAAGATATAACTGCTTCAGACTTTTGAATGCAGTCATTTGATATGGGCTTGGCTTGTCATGACACCAAGGTGGATTGGTGGAAATCTACCAATGTAGTGATAGAAGAAGAGCTCGAGGAGCTCAAGACTGCCAAAGTTCAACTTAAGGTAGAAGTGGCTGAGCTGAAAAACTTCATCAGGCAACTCCTCACTCTAATTGCAAGTGTTCCCAGCACCCAAACCACCTTTGACCCCAGTGTTGTGGAGAACCAAGCCATTCTAGCTAAGTTGCAAGAAGACCGGCATTATGGGCAAATTGGTAAACAATGGATTGAGAGGCTTGAGTCTAAGGGACTAGCAGTGGTTGAGCAACTAGGTAACACCCTTCTAAGGTTGGAAGTAGAGAGCAATAACATTGCTACAAACTTATAGACCCTGACTTTCAAAAAGGGTGAAGTGCCAGGAATGTATAGTTATGTTG
The DNA here is from genome assembly GCA_018584345.1 of Thuja plicata. NCBI lineage: Eukaryota > Viridiplantae > Streptophyta > Pinopsida > Cupressales > Cupressaceae > Thuja > Thuja plicata. Next base: position 2,952,449 of record MU226765.1, read on the forward strand.
CATGTGGCAGTAAAGTTGAAGACTAAAGAAGCTCTAAAAGATAAGATTTTACATAAAGGAGATGAGCCTTTGATCGAATGGCTTAAGAGCCTAGATTTTAAGATCGAGATGATCATCTAGGCCAAAGTAGGATTGCAATACACAAATGTCAAGATCAAAGAAGAGTAGAGCAAAGATTTCAAACTCCTCTTAGGGATTCATATAGAATCACAAATCAGTGGTTAGGGAAAAACAATAATTAGAGTAGCCAATATGCAGAACTCATTTTCCGGTTATTTGCATAAATTGACAGAAGATTCTGCCTCTCATATAGACAAAATGCCAGAACTCCGGCAATTGAGTGGATGCATTTACAGAGTGATGGAGGAACTGAAAGATTAGACTAATGCCATTAAGATTCTCGCCAAGGACCATTCTAGGTGGCTCATTCGATATACTAACGTCCATGTCAACAGGCATGAAGAACTCATTCAAGTGATTACAACTGTTACAACCTATAAGGCTAAATTAGACAAGGGGAGGGAAACTGAAGCTTAAATAGATTCCCCCTTGTGCTATTTTTGATACTATGTAATAGATGATCTTTCAGTTATAATTTCTAGTTCAGGAAGTTGAACCATTTTGGTTCTCCCCCTTTCTTGTAATGGCCCAATCTGGGACTCTATATGTACTATTTCCAAAATAAATACAAAGGTCGGCTAAATTTTGGTGTGAAAGATAGCATTTTGCTGAGTCAAATTTGTGGGTCTGAATACCATTGTTTTATCTGTTCCATTTGCATTGCACTTATCTTTCTGTTCAATTCGGATGTTTCTTTGAAGTTGGATTTATAATTTGTGTTCAAGCTAGAGCTTTGTATTATGATTTGATACAATCAGCAAAAGGGGAAATTAGTTGTTATCTTAAGTTTGGGAAATGTTCTTATGATATAGATCGATTCATTGTTGTTTTATCATTAGTATTTAGTCTTGCATCTGCATTTTTAGTAGAAGTTTATGTATTATCAATTTTGGGAGTTAATCTGATTGATGAAATCTCAGAGTTGGCTAGATTTAGAGTTGAATTCATCCTGCCTGAGCTATTTCCTGCCTAGGATTAGCTTGGTTTGCCTCTTCTATTCTCAGGTTAGGAACATACCCTTGTTAGATTAGGAAAGAGAAAAATTCATTGAAAATGATTCATGTAAGGGAATTGTACCTTTAAATTTAGAGGGAAATTAGTTTATTCAATAACAATTTTCCAACTATTATATTTGATTGTTCTTAAGCATTTTTGGGTATTTTAGAGTTAAGTTGAAAAGAACAATCTGTTTACTAACAGATTTTTGGTGACTCTACAGGGGAGATGAACATTCGTTACACCAGAACCATATCATGAGGAAATATGGTGCTTCCCCATGAAAGTATAATTCCTGTACTCCAACCAGATCCTGGTTTTCAAAACGATCAAGAGGACCTTATTTCCTTGCTAAACACTTTTGCCTAGAGGAACAGAAGAAGCACCGAACATTATAGAAATGCCAGTCAAGTGCTAGAGCAAGAAGAAGTTAGAGAAGAAGCACTTGAAAGAGAATTCTAAAGGAGAAATTAAAGAAGAGCACAACGCCAAGTCGAGCGTGAAGCTAGGCCACAAAATTAGTCAAAAATCTAGAGCCTAAAAGATTTCTTAGTAGCACAAAGAAAGAAGGAAGTACAGATCTAGTCTTTGAGAGACTTGTGGATATTAACTTTTCTCTTCTTGAAGTACCTTGCCAAAGAAAAAGAATTGCAAAAATCCATAGCAGACCTTCTTCACCCCCTAAGAAGTCTACTCTTTTATCTACCACTTGCCAAGTGTTAACATTACATGGAGTAGTTGCTCCCCTTGTTGTTAATCTAACCCCTTATTTACCTAAAGTAACAATGGAACTCCCTTGGACCACTGCAGTCAGACCCCTACAATTAGCAGCATATAATCCTCTTCCCTCAGGGTCTAGAAACAATTTCCCTAAATTTTCTAGAGACAGGAAAGTATCTACAGATGAACATATTGCTGCATTATTTGCTTCTGTCAATATTCTAGTAGTACAAGAAGAGGATGTGGCCGTCGGATTATTTGTTGAGACCCTTGTCGAGGGTTCATCTGATTGGTTTCATCACCTACCAAATTCTTCTATTACAGACTGGGCCTCCATGAGAGCTTCTTTTGAAAGAAGGTTCAAAACTGTTGAAGATGAACATGCTCTCCTAACGCAATTAACCTGTATCAAGAAAGAGCCTTCTATTAGTATGAGAGATTTCATATCTAAATTCAATAAGCTCGTAAATTGTATTCTAGTGGTTGACAGGCCTATGGCAATAAATTTGAAAACACTCTTTGTAAGTACTATGCCACCAGACATCAATTATGATCTAAGAAGAGTGAATCCCACTAGTTTAGATGCTACATAGAGGACTGCCATGGAACTTGAAGACCACATGATTTCATCTAGGAAATGGAAGAGAGAGTGAAACAATCAAGCGCCATTACTAGTGGTACTACATTGTCTTATGAGATGATCCAAAAATTGTCAAATGAATTCATCGCCTTCAAAAGACAACTTCCTAGATTCAATAACCCTTATCAACAGAACTATCAAGAGCAACCTGGAAGGGGAAATGATGGGAGGAATTATGATAGTAAAGTACTACAGTTAACTTCTCCACCACAAAGATTAGCTATTGAAGCCCCCCCTAAAGAGGGAATATGTTCGCCTTTCATTTAACTACAGATCACGATGGAGAAAGCTTCCCTAATGTAGCCCATGCTTGGAAAATGCATCAGACCGATGAATGGAATGCTGAAGTCTCCAGAGCCGAACCAGATTCATACTCGCATGGTGACTCTGAAAATTTATATTTAGAGTATGAGTCTGATTCTAAACAAGGAGAAACATGTTATGCGACCATAGATGGGACTTCCTATACAATCTTGACCAGGAGCTATAAAGATAAAGGTCCTACCTCTCCCCCCCCCACCTAAAAATAATGAGGCGTCTACCTCCAACTCTAAGGAAACCAATCAAGGTGTGAGAATTCTACAACCAGGTAAGGAGCAGAGTTCTTTTGACATTATTCAATTCTTTAGAGACTCTCAAATTCAAATATCTCCCATAGATTATCTCAAGTCCAATCCTATAGAATTGCATAAATTAGTAGATTATTGTAATGAAGGGAATCAGAACCTAAACTAGAATGCCATGAATACTATAGAAAAAGAGTCAATTTTTGCGGAGCCCATTAAGCAAGGTGAATCATCTATGTTAGCTACTTTCTCAGGTCAGAAGATTGATCCATTTTGTGTCTTTATATATTAATGGATGCAAGTTGAGCAATTGTATAATAGACTCTGGAGCCTCAGATAACGTGATGCCATCAAAAGTAGCTAAAGCTTTGGGACTTACCCTTACTAAGCCTCATGGTAGGTTCTATTCTATGGACTCCAAGAAAGTACCTTTGGTTGGAATAATTAAGGATGCCCAAGTAGCTTTGGCAACGCACCCTAAGAAGAAGCTATTGTTAACAATTCTAGTTGCTGATATACCTGCTAGCTACGGTTTGTTTCTAAGAAATAGTTTCTGTAGAGATATAGGAGCGGAAATAAAGTTGGATTGGTCTCAAGTTTTAATCCCGGTGGGTAATAAAAATTTTAAACTTGTCCCAGAAGAGAAAGATAATTTTACAGTGCTGAAGTCAGATGATCCTAAAGCCCAAATCTTGTATCAAGAATTGGAATTTGGAAACTATATGCTATTTACTGATGATCATGACGAGGAAGTGAAACCAGAAGAATGGGGAAAGGAATTTTCTACCAAAGAGGAGTCATCTCAAATCTGGACACCTGAATTTGATGGCAATTGTGCTTCATCAGGATTTGGCGTAGGTGTGGTCTTGATATCACCAGATGGAATATGTGAGCCTATGGCTTATAAATTAGAGTTCAGAAATACCAATAATAGTTCTAAATAAGAGGCCCTCTTGTTATGAATCATCACTACAAAGGAAAAGGTGTGAAGATTTTGAGAGCTCATGGTGATGCAGAGCTTATCTTGCACCAGGTTAAGAATCAATATTCTGTTACAAAATCACAGATTGAAGAACTACAGGAATAGAGTATGGGATGAGATAGAAATACTCGATGCATTATTTATTGAATCAGTGTCAAGAGAGTTGAATGCCAAAGTCGACTCTCTGGCTATGTCAGCTCCATTACTCCTTCCCCACCTAGAATTCAAAGACAAGAAGTACCAAGTGGAATTCATATATCGACCGTCTGTACCCGACAATGTGGGAGATTGGAAAGTGTTCAAAGATGATAATAATCTCCTTCTCTTCCTTGAGAGAAGTGGCGACTTCCACAAAGAGGTCCACAAAAATTGTAAAAGAGATCATCTAGATAAGAAAAAGAAAGATAAGTCAGATATTATCCAACTACAAGGCAATATCAATCTGCCCTATCTAGTTACTCTTGAAAAACTTTTCAATAGGCATGACACTTTTGTGATGGAGAAAAGAATTGAAAGAGGTCCTACAACTGGTGAGTACGAAAGAATGAATATTGGAACTAAGAAAGATCCCAAGATGATCAACATTGGTAAGTTTGGTACTGAAGAAGAATGAAATAAGGCCAGGAAACTCTTCCTAGAATACTCAGATGTTTTCTCCTGGAGCTATGAAGACCTGAAAAGTTTTATGGGCAAGAAATTCAAACATCAAATCCCCTTAAAATCTAGAACTACCCCGTTCAAGAAAAAGAAAAGGAACTATAATCCCAAAGTTGTAGATGCAATATTCAAGGATATAGATAAAATTCTTAAAGCAAGGATCATCTATCCTATACACCACTCTACATGGGTGGCAAACATAGTTCCTGTGAGGAAGAAGAACGGAGAGATAAGAATCTATGTAGAATTTATAAATCTTAACCAAACTTCTTTGAAAGACAATTATGCTCTTCCAAACATGGATAACTTATTGCATATCATAGCCAGAGCTAAAATGATGTCTACATTGGATAGCTTTTCAGGATATAATTAGATAGAAGTTGAGAAAGCGGACTAGCACAAAACAACATTCACCACCCTGTGGGGAACTTGCGCTTACTACAAAATGCCATTTGGACTAATCAACACTGGAGCTACTTTTTAGAGATGTATGGACCTTTCCTTCAGTGACATGAACAATAAAATCATTGGTATGTATTTGGACGATCTTACTGTATTATCTAAGAAAAGAATAGATCATATAAATGACTTAAGGAAAGTATTGCAAAGGTGTGGGGAGGATGGGATTTTTTTAAATCCCAAGAAGTCGGTCTTCTGTGTAACTGAGGGGAAATTGGTTGGTCACATTGTCTCCCAAGAAGGCATAAGAATTGATCCAGAAAGGGTCAGAGCTATTCAACAATTGAGTTTACCTGTGAATAAAACTGGAGTAAAATCTTTTTTTGGTCAGGTTAACTTTCTCAGGAGGTTCATTCCAGATTTTTTAGAAATTACTAAATGTATAGTTGATATCGTGAAGGGAAATGTTAATTTCAAGTGGAATGAATCCGGTAAGCAAGCCTTCAAAAACATAAAGAACGCCATAGCCAATGCTTTGGTGTTATTCTATAGACTTTGTAATCTATTGTTATTCTTCTGAACATACTCTATCAGCCATTCTCATGTAGGAAAATGAGGAGGGAGTCTAGGCTCCTATTGATTTTATGAGCATGCCTCTAAAAAATCATGAGCTTAAATATTCCCAAACTGAAAAACATGCTTTCGTAATCATTAAGGCTTTAAATAATTTTAGATTCTACATCTTACACTCATATTCTCTTGTGTATGTACCTGATATCGCAGTGAAGAGGATATTGACTCAAAAAAATGTAGGATGCAACAACAGAGGAGGATGGGTAGCTAAAATGAAAGAATATGATGTAGAGATCAAGCCCACAAAGCTAGTAAGAGGCAATTCACTATGCAAGGCAATGGTGGAAACCAAGCAAGCGAAGATCCAGAAGCTACACAATTGGTTTTGGCAGTAAGTATGCAAGACCCTTGGTTTGAAAACATTGTATATTTCCTTACATATGGTGAGTGCCCTAAGGGCTGAATTCTAAGCAAAGAAGAGACCTAAAACTGAAGGCTTCTAAATATGTTATCTGGGAAGATAGGTTATATAAGAGATCAATATAATGGACCTTTCTCCGATGTTTCGACAGACAACAACAAGAGAAGTTGTTAAAAGTATTTCATGATGAAGCCTATGGAGGACATTTCTCCTTGTTAGTTACTGCATTCAAGATTCTAAGGTAGTGTTATTAGTGGCCAAGAATGTTCAGAGATGCTTACCACTGGGTAGCAAAGTGTGATAAATGCAAAATATTTACCAGAAAGCTACAGTTAGCAGCGTTACCTCTGAGACTCGTGATAATTGAAGGTCCTTTTCAACAATGGGGTCTTGATTTTATTGGCCCTATAAACCTCGCATCCAGTGCAGTTCATACCTACATAATCACTGTGACTGACTACTTGAAAAAATGGGTGGAGGCGAAAGCAACCAAAAGGACTGCTTCAGAAGTAGTATGTGATTTCATCAAAGAAAGAATCCTGGTAAGGTTTGGTGTGCCTATTAAGTTAGTTATGGATAACGCTACACACTTTTCATCTCAAGAAATTTGTGAATTTTGTTTCAAGTACAACATCATGGTCAGTCATTCTTCTGACTATTTCCCTCAAGGGAACGGTCAAGCCAAATCCAACAATAAAAACTTGGTGAATATCATGAAGAAGCTTGTAGCAGACAACCAGAGAACCTGGCATAAGAAAATCTAGGAAGCCCTCTGGGAAGATAGAGTGACTCCCAAAAGAGCCATATGTGTATCCCCTTTTGAACTTGTTTATGGAGTAGAGGCCAGCCTTCCATTATCACTAGAGTTAGCAACCTACAAATTGAGAACAATAGTAGAAGATGGCATATATGAAAATGATTTAGAAAAGAGGATTATGTACCTTAAAAAACTGGAAGAAGAAAGAGAAAAAATGGTTGACCACATTACACAGCATCATATACGTGTAAAGAGTTTGTTTGATGAAAGAGAAGACCCCAAAAATTTATGATAGGAGAAATGGTGTTGTTGTGGGACAAGCGTAGGGCACCCAAGGGCATGCACAAAGAATTTGAAACACTATGGAAAGGACCTTTCAAGATCCATCAAGTGTTCAAGAAGAATTCTTTCAAATTGACATATCCAGATGGCGAAGCTCTACCCCTGATGTATAATGGTTAGGATTTGAAGCTCTATCAGATTTAAATTGAAAATAGGTAAGCCCTGTATTGTACAATAGTTATGTTTAGTTCCTTCTTTTGTTTTCCTCATTAGGTTCCCTTCCTGTTTTCCCTTTCTGTGTCTTGCTTTAGTTTTTTTGTGAGCCGCCTTTTCTTGATATTTTGAGAAACCAGAGATTTGAGATTCCTTGCTTGGACATGTGAATGTCCAAGTCCCCAGACAGAGCCAACTGTTGCCCCACTTTTGGTATGTATACCTTTCAGACAAAAGTGAGTGTTTAATGTATAGTAGTGGTCTTGAAAGCTTCTTGTTAGCCTTGAGTCTAAGTCTAAAAATCTTTCCCTTAGGCTAGGGAGCCTTTATCGGATTGTTCCAAATTTCCTTTTCTTTTGTGAACCAAAGGGTTTCTGTTTATGAGTTCATGTTTTCATCGGGTAGGTTAAGTTCCCAATCTTGTAAAATTTGTGGTTTGAAGATTTCTAACATCAGTGTTACACACAATAGAAGTATGTGTTCGTAATCCTTCATTTTGCATCTTGGCAGAGAATCAGGCTCAAGCTTCTCCACTAGAAAAAAAGTATCAACAGAGTACATCTTCTACTGATGACTACTAAGTGATGTTCCAGCAAGAAGTACTAGTTCTAAAATGGATCCTTTAGGCTTAAGAAGGGCTGCTATGTCTAGATTACACCTCTACAAGCCAAAGGGAATGATTCAATAGAAAGAAATCGAGGAAATCAGCCAAAGGTGGAAAAGCGAAAAATGGCTTCTCCCCTACTCCTATAGCTGGGTTTTGACCCACGAAGTATGTTTTCTACCAAACTATTTAAATGAAGTGATTACGAGGAAGAACCTATCTCATAAAGAATCTGAGATATAAAGAAGGTAAACGAAATTGACACATGCCATTTTGGCATCCCTATAGACCAAATTTCTCCCTTGGCAGATTTTTGAACTGAGAGCACTCCAAGAGCACTTCTCCACCTAAAGGAAAAGCAAAAAAGTGATTTTCCACTACCTCAGAAAAGTTATTGTTGCGGTTACTAAAAGTGAAAAGACATTTCTTAACGGCATGTAAAAGCAAGGTAATTAATTTAAATAAATCCATTTTACTTCATAACAGGATTTTTCATTAATGTTGGGGTAGTTTCATTCATGTGGCACAGGAAGTCGGCCATTAAACAGTTAGAATTCAAAGGTTATAAAATTAGTTTAAATTTGCCAATGAGAGCTACCATTTGTTCGCCAAATGTTTTTGAATTCAAAGTCTCATATTTTAGCTATTCCTTTCTCCTGCATCCCTAAGAGATACTTATAATTTCCAAATATGAATCATCAGAAGCATGGCTTCCAGATTCATGTGATTCAATGGAATGAATGACATTACTTCTAAATGGCATAAGATTTTAGATACATCTCTGATGTTATTTGACATGCAGAACTTCCATAACAGATTAAAAATGGACCAGATACATCCTATTACGGAGAAGTTGAAGGAGAGTGGAGTAGTTGAGGTTGCTGGTTTTCCTGTGGCTGTTCAAGCCCCAGAATTATCCAGGAATGCATTGCTCGATACAACCCAGATACCAGGAAAATTCTCTTGCCCAATGATATAGTGTTGTTATCTATTGATAGGGAATCAGTCTAGAACTCGCTTCGCATCCCAGAGTAAGCTGAGTATTCATAAATCACATACAGTTGAGCGGTGACTGAATATATTGCCAAAAAGTTAGTTTGGAAGAAAGAGATAATGAAAGAATTTTTTCAAGAACCCAACAGTGCCAAAGGGAAGCTGTTGAAGACATTATATGACACTAATCTAAAGCTAGAGATTGTTGACATTCTGGTGTTACTCCATAGGATCAGAGGTGAGAGTGAGGCACTCAATTTTGTTGATCATCACTTCTTCCTGGTTTAGGTAATTTGTTCCCAACATCATTTCATTGATTGGGCGCTTATGGTAAGTGAGAATATCTCAGAGGCCCAAGATAGAGCTAAACATGAGAATGAATTTTAATTTTCTTTAGTCCTCTTATATATCCTGGCTACACTCCAAATTTGGCTACATCTTCCGTGATTAGAGGAATTTTCTGATGATCTCAAGAGTTATGAATTTTTCCCCTCTTTACAATTGCATAATAGTTATGCTAAGTATCTTTGGGTTAATGATGCATTTATAATGAGATTGTGTAGGGAGTTACAAGGCTGTCCAGAAAGGAGGTTCTCCCCCGAAGTGATGGCTTTCATCAGCCAATTTGGATGCTATTTCATTCAATTTAGAGGTTTCTCATATCTTCGTCTTGCAGGTTTTGATGATTTCCCTTTGAAGCTACCTAGGTATCCTACTGATATGGTCGTGCTGATTGAAGTAATGAGGCAAGCACTCTAGGTGAACTTACTCTGTGCTTAGGCTAAGAAGAAGGAATATGACTTCCCCATGACCATTGAAGCTTACAACTGCACATCTCAGTCAGAGGTGAAGAATGTTCTCAAGACATTCTCAAAGAGGTATTCTTTGGAAACCTACGATGTCTTGAGATTGCAATATGACCCAGTGAAATTTTCCAGGGATGTATTGCAAATGAGTAACGTAATTCATCATGTACATGATATTGAAGATAACTAGGCTAATTGTAAGGATGATTTGGAAAGCACAGAGAGATTCTATGCCCGATTAACTATTGAACAAATCAAAAGGTTCAATGTTAACATTGCAGTAGAGGGCCTAGAAGATGATGGAAATCATATGTATGATGATACATATCTAGAGGAGATAAATCTCACCACTGTCAGTTCTGAACCCATGCTGGACCAAGCCATTAGAGATTTGCCAACTCTAATGGGGGTATCTACAAAAGAACAGAACAATGGGTTGAATGGACTACAGGTCAAATGAAGAGATTAGAAAGGAAGCCTCCTACTTAGAGAACCATGGAAAAGGATACTGCTGGTATTACAACCACTTCGTCGGTAACAATTCCGACCATTCTCAAAGGATCAACCCAGTTGGTGGGAGGAGATGATGAAGCTACTAAGAAAACAATCACATTGGAGAAGACTTGTGGAGAAGGTCCACTTCCAAATACTGGAACAACAAAGGAGCTCACTAAGGATGCAAAACTAGAGTGATCGGTAAAAGTAGTCATAATAGATGTACTAGTTAACAACCCGACCCAGGATTCTCCCAAGAGAGGGTCTCCCTTCATAGTGGAAGTAGGTAAAGATACTCCTTCAACCACAAAATTAGAAGGAGAAGACAGAAAGAATCAGAGGGTCTCTTTAGTAGCCAAGTTGGTTTCCTCTTCTCCTACTTCAGTAAATCCATTTTCTTCGAGACCAAAGGCTACACCTCCAGTCACTAGGAAATTTTTCATTGAGGATTTGGTTTCTTCCAACAAAGTTTCTAGCATAGAGTCATGGATAGAACATACTCTGGAACACAAGAGGAAGAGGGCGAAAGAAGGGGTTTCTAACAAAGGCACTTTGTCATGAGCCTTTAAGCCCAAAGCCGCTATGAACAAATATAAGAAAGTGAAGACAATGTCTACCCTAGGTCGTGATCCTGAGACTCAGCACTTCACCATGGAAGTGGCCAAGCCAACTAAGGAAGGTAACTTCAAAGATATGACTACTTCATACTTTTGGTTGTAGTCATTTGATATAGACTTGGCTCATCATGACACCAAGGTGGATTGGTGGAAATCTACCAATGTAGTGATAGAAGAAGAGCTCAAGGAGCTCAAGACTGCCAAAGTTCAACTTAAGGTAGAAGTGGCTGAGCTGACCAACTTCATCAGGAAACTCCTCACTCTGATTGCAAGCATTCCCAGCACCCAAACCACCTTTGACTCCAGTGCTGCAGAGAACCAATCTATTCTGGGTAAGTGGCAAGAAGATCGACATTATGGGCAGATTGGTAAACGGTGGATTGAGAGGCTTGAGTCTGAGGGACTAGCAGTGGTTGAGAAACTAGGTAATGCCCTTCTAAGGTTGGAAGTAGAGAGTAATAACATTTCTATGAACTTATAGACCCTCACGTCAAAAAGGGTGAAGTGCTAGGAATTTATAGGTATGTTGCATGTGGCAGTAAAGTTCAAGACTAAAGAAGCTCTAAAAGGTAAGATTTTACATAAAGGAGGTGAGCCTTTGATCGAATGGATATAGAGCCTAGAGTTTAAAATTGAGATGATCATCCAGGTCAAAGCAAGATTACAATAGATAGATGTCAAGATCAAAGAAGAGTAGAGCAAAGATTTCAAACTCCTCTTAGGGATTCATATAAAATCAAATACCAGTGGTTAGGGCAAAGCAATAATTAGAGTAGCCAATATGTAGAATTCATTTTCTAGTTATTTGCATATATTGACAGATGATTCTGCCTCTCATCTAGACAAAATACCAGAACTCCAGCAATTGAGTGGATGCATTTTTAGAGTGATGGAGGAACTGAAAGATAAAACTAATTTCATTAAGATTATCACCAAGGAACATTCCAGGTGGCTCATTCGATACACTAACATCCACGTAAACATGCATGAAGAACTCATTTGAGTCATTACAGCTATTACGACCTATAGGGCTAAATTAGACAAGGGGAAGGAAACTAGAGCTTAAATAGATTCCTCCTTGTGCTATTTTTGATACTATGTAATAGATGATCTTCTAGTTATCATTTCTAGTTGGAGAAGTCAAACCATTTTAGTTCTCCCCCTTTCTTGTAATGGCCCAATCTGGGACTCTATATGTACTATTTCCAAAATCAATACAAAGGTCGGCTAAATTTTGGTGTTAAAGATAGCATTTTGCCTAGTCAAATTTGTGTGTTTGAATACCATTGTTTTATTTGTTCCATTTGCATTACACTTATCTTTCTATTGAATTCGGATGTTTCTTTGAAGTTAGATTTATAATCTATGTTCAAACTAGAGCTTTGTATTATGATTTGATACAATTAGCAAAATGGGAAATTAGTTGTTATCTTAATTTTGGGAAATGTTCTTATGATATAGATTGATTCATTGTTGTTTTATCATTAGTCTTTAGTCTTGCATCTACATTTTCAGTTGAATTTTATGCATTATCAATTTTGGGAGTTAATCTGATTGATGGAATCTCAGAGTTGACTAGATTAAGAGTTGAATTTTTCCTTCCTGAGTTATATTCAAATTTTTTTAGAAGGTAAACAGACACTGGATTGGGCTGAATTAATTGCCAGTTCAATAAGGGAACAACTTAAGAATTCTAAACTCATAGGGTGTAGTTTCTTCATGTCTTCTTATCTGACGTACTATTTAGCCTATAGTAGAAAATGGGATGGTATGTTTCATGAACCTTGGTCTGACGGCATGTGTGTTTATGAGTATTTTCCCATTCTTCACAAAGATAAAGTATTTTAGAACTACATGAGAGTGCATGATAGTTTTATGGGTAAAATTTTTTTTGAGTTCACTGGGGATTCTCTGAGGAGAATGAGCGCTGAGGCTCAAGAGTTTGTGACTAAATTTGGGATTTTTTATATCCAGCTCCCTAGATTCACTTATGTGAGAGTTGGTGGTTTTGAAGATTCCCCTACAAGATTGCCTAGGTATGCTTTTGACTGCTTTATTTTTGTAGAGGTCTATAGGAAGCATGCCACAGTACTCAGATGGTTTTTTCCTGAAGAGGGGTGGGAGAAGGTTTTCCCATTATAGCTAGGTAAATTCTCATGTTATACTATTGAAGATGCAGTAAGCATAGGGAGCGACCTGAGTCATTTTGATTTCAAGTATTATACATAAAGGACAGGTTTTGATAACAAGAACTTTTCCAGTGGAAGTCTAGGACTTAAGTCCCATATGTTCCCCATTCCCTGTTTAGAATATTTCTGGGAGGACTGTCCTGATGAGTCCCAAGTTAAGGAAAGAGATCACAGTCGACTGTGTATTTCTCAGATTATATCCATGCGATTGCAATTCAATGTGGAAGGCATGAAAAATGATCGTTTAAAATTTGTTGAACCTAATTTCAAAAGATCCCTGGGAAATGAGGAATATGAAATTGATTGCTCAGTGGAAGAGGAGGATGACATTAAATGCAGGACATAGCATGTACTTCAATTAACTAAAGAATGGCTACAAGCAAGAAGAAAACATTCTAGTCCTAAGTTAATTGAAGTTAAATATCCACCTATATATTCCTCTTCCCTAGTTTCTAATCCTCATAAATCAATTGATAATGCAGGTGCATCGGGTAAGAAGCAGACTAAGGGTTCTAGGAAGAAATTTGTTGTAGAGCTTTCTCCTGTGGTCTCACCTCAGCGAATTACCAAGTCAAAGTCTTGGTTACAAATTAAAGAGAAGATGACCCAAGAGAATAAAAAAACAATCAACTTGGAAGATGACAAATTTGGGGATCTAAACTATCAAATTGGTGAAGATGAGCAAATAGGAAAGGACCTCTTTGATCTAGATGATGTGACTTTAGATTTGATGGATACTCTTGTGAAGAAAAGAAAACAACCATAGAAAAAAGTGTCACACCAAGATGGCTGGCCACTTTAGTGAACAAGAAAAAGAGCCTAGTTCTGGTATCTATCCCAGTGCAGGACATAGTCAGCATGTACATTCAAAATACTCCCAAGGAATAAAAAAAGTCAAGAGCACAACACGGATGTTTGCTGATGCTAAAACTGGGAAGTGGACTATTGAAGCAGCCACCTATAGACCAAAGGAGGAGAAGCAAGATGTTGCGGCTAAAGAATTTGAAGTTACTAAAATTGAACCAGGAACCATGGATAGGGCGGGAAAGAACCACCTGTTCAAAGATACAGCTTAGTAGATGTTGATGACATCTTGGCAAGACAACAAGGAAAACAAAAAAATGAAACATACAATAGTGTCACTTTCCTAGTTCATATACACTTTCTGCAACTTTGATGACATGCCACTAATTCAATCCCCACAGGTATTCGATCCAAATTCTATAGAAACTAAGAGTTTGCTAAATCAAGTTTAGAGGGGTCAAACTTTGGTATCTTCAGTTGGTGAGTGGATGTCCCGAGTACTTAGTAGTGGCCAAGAGTACATCCAAGAATTGCATTTAGTCCTCCATGATACAAAAGCCCTAGTGGGAGAATTGTAGACCCAATGCCAAGTCTAGGATGGAGAGGAAGAAAAATGGGTATCATAGATGAGGAAGTTCTTGGAAATAGAGACGTATGGCTTCACCATATTCTACGTAGAAAAATTTTAGAAATGCACCGAGGAATCCATTTTCTTCATTCTTAGAAAGAAAATCAGCTGGTGTATCTCTGTCATAAGAAGCACCATTACAAAAAACAAAGAATATAAGGTCGAGGCTAAAAAAATTTAGAAAGTCACTTTGAACGAGTTGAAGGTCATTAACATCACCTATACTTATCCATCAGTGTACAGTGAACAATAATTGAAAGGCACTCTAGAATCCTTCGACTCAGCAATAAACATAATCAGAGATAAGGTTAATCCTAAAGCCTCAGACCTAACTTAGATGGCAAGGATTGAATCAATGTTATATCTGTGTGTGGATTAGTTGCCTAGTGTTTTAGAAAAGGTGAAGAAGTTGAAGTGGAGTAAGGAGGCCTCAATGGCCCGGATAGTGAATTCCAAGATCCTGCATCTTCCATTTGCAAAAGAGCTGGTTCAGGCATATAAAGAATGGAAACCTACCAAGTCGGTTACCAAAGAAAAAAGGAGCGCAGTGGGAAGTGAGGATTGTGCTGTGGACAAAGACCTGGATTTAGATAATTAGTTTTTATTTAGTTTAGCATGCAAACTCTCAAGGACATGTGTCCTTTTCTGTTGTTTTCATTTTATAACTAATTGCCTGAGAGGTCAAGTATTTTAGGAGACCTCTCAGTGCTTGATACTATAAGTTTTATTGTTGCAAACTTTAGAAGGGTTCAGAAAAAAAGAGACTAATCATAACTAGATAATTTGATTTTGATTGTGATAGTTTGAATTTTAAAAAAAAGGTTAGAGGAACAGGTGTAGAAAAATTCGATATCATTTTCAAAGAATAGACTTCATGTGATTGCCTGTGCAGTGATTTTTGGAAATAAATTACAGTTAAGTTTGTCAAATCTGTGTCATTTGAGAACAATGAGCAAGTGTCCTGTGTTGGCATTTTGTTTACTCTGCAATGTATGTATCTATTGATTCATAATTATTGGACTTTATCTATATGTTGTTGCCTTTTTGCCAATTAGTTGTTTGTTTTCACTAAATCTATTAAAAGAGAAACTGTTCTTTTTCTTTTCTCATCATTTTTCTATCTTTATTAAGGTATTCTGTAATACTTCTCATCTATGAATGTTGAAGTAACCTTTCTAAAACTTTCGGGTTAAAAGTTGAATTTCAAAATTAGATATTACTAATAAAATATCTCTAGGGAGTTGTACCTAGGATCAATTCAGAGGGAAGTGAGTTCAAATCATTTACCCAACTGTTAGGGTCATTTGTCTTCCAAGATGGGCTGTAGAGTTTTCCTATAAAAGATTTACCGAGAGAAAAATCTATTCGCTAATAGATTATTGGTGACTCTACTGGGAAGCACTGAACAATGTAGAACTATTTTTAAATTCTTTATTTTATCAACAATTATGGTACTACCAGATATAGTGATACATAACCACAAGGAACTACCTCCTATTATTCAACCAGATCTTAACTTTCAAAA
Source organism: Thuja plicata (assembly GCA_018584345.1). Taxonomy (NCBI): domain Eukaryota; kingdom Viridiplantae; phylum Streptophyta; class Pinopsida; order Cupressales; family Cupressaceae; genus Thuja; species Thuja plicata. The sequence continues at coordinate 2,968,436 of MU226765.1, forward strand.
TACCCAAGAGGATATAATTTCTGATTTGAACACTGTTGCTTGGGATTTAAAGACTAGCCATCATCAGTGCCAACAAGTCCTCTTAGTCTTGGAAGAAGAGGAAGATATAGCGGAGTGGCTGTGAGGTCTCCCAATTGCTCAGGAAACATAAATTGTTGAAAAATCTATCCAAATGCAATAAGAGAAAATATAACATACTGGATTCTCGACCATATACCAAGTCTCAAAGGAGGGAGGGAATCTTTGACACCTTTTATGAAAGTTTTCAAAATCTTCAATTCCCAACCACCTACATTCCAAAACCTAAAGCTAACAATAGGCCTCTTTCCCCACCTAAATCTCAGTCAAACAACTCTCCATCTACTATTATCTGGCAATCGTTGACCTTATCTAGCATTCAAGCCCCCCCCTCTCAACTATCTTTACAGTCACAGTCATGGCACAATTATGGGGAGCAACAGTCGGTCCTCTAGCACTTGGTGCTCATCATACCCTTCCTAAGGGCATAAAAGATGTTCTCCCTAAGTTTTCTCAAGACGGTAAAGTCTTAGTAGATGAACATTTCAATGCATTCAGCATAGCAACTGTTATTTTAGTAGTGCAACATGAAGATGTAGTTGTTAGGATTTTTTCTCAATCCTTGATGGAAGGAGCTGCATAATGGTTTGGTCATTTTCCTGGAGGGTCTATAACAAATTTGCAAACAATGAAGACATCATTCAAAATTCATTTCAAAGGTGCAGATGATGAGCATTCTTTGTTGGCACAATTGACACAAATGAACAAGGAAACCCATGAACCAATGAGAGACTATGTGGCTTGGTATAATAAAGTGATTCATAAAATTCCCACTACCAAAAGACCCACTCCAGAAAACTAACAATGTTTCTTTGTAAATTCTATGCCCCCTGACATAGGCTTTCACTTAAGGAGGAGTAGGTCCGCAAATTTGGACACTCCCCAAAGCCAAGCCACTGAATTGGAGGATGATCTTATCATAGCCAACAAATGGAGAAAATATGTGCAAACACCTCATTTTCAAGCCTCAACTTCCTCGTCCATAGACCTAATTATCCAAAGACTCATGAATGATGTCATTGCCTTAAAAAGAAAATTACCTAAATATGGATCTTCCTATCCTCCCATGTACCAAGATAGTAGCTGAAAGAAATCCAACCAATGGAAAAATAAAACTCATCTTTTTCCCCCAGCTTAGCTAAGGTTGTCCTTAGAGGCTACTCCAAAAGAAGCAGTTATGTGTTCATTTCACCTCACAACAGATCACGATGACAGTTCTTGTCAAGATATGTTGAGACATATTCAAATGGAGGAAACTAAAGATGTGTTACGAGAGTGTACTATAGAGGAAGTGGCTAAAGAGACACTTGGTGAATCTGGCTTATATTATTTAGAATATGAATCCGACTCTGAAAGAGGGGATATTCTAGTGACTCTTGAAGACCCAACATGTGCTATGTTGACGCATAATCAAAAGACTTCTAAGCATGCTCCCACATCATCAGGTAATTTTCAGAAATCTCATGAACTAGTGAGAAATCTTTACCCTTCCAGTAACAAAGTTCATGATTCTAAAGCTTTACAAAAAAATGAAGGTATGTCTTCTTTTGATATAGTTGAATTTTGTAAATCCTCTGCTATACAAATTTCCCCTGCTGAATATTTAAGGTTAAATCCAAAAGAACTTGATAAGCTGGTTAGGTATGTCCAAGGAGATCCCTCACCTTCTTCCTAGACTGACCAATTCACCATAGATTAGGCTAGTGAATCCATAAAGACTCCCATAGTTTCACCTCCTATTGTATCAAATCAAAATAAATTGGCCACCACAACTACCTCGGAGTTGAAATCTGAAATTGATGAAATGAGAAAACTGGATCCTTTCTATATTTCCTTTCTCCTCAATGGTCTCAAATTAAGAAATTGCATTATAGATTCGGGTGCCTCTGATAATATCATGCCATCATCTATTGCCAAAGCCTTAGGCTTGACTTTGACAAAAACTTTTGGAAGATGCTATTCCATGGATGGTAAACAAGTGCCTTTGATTGGCCAAGTGAAAGATGCCCAAGCCGTGTTAGCAGATTTCCTAGAAAAGAGTTAAATTTAATGATTCTAGTTGCAGATATTCCCATGAGCTATGGGATGGTATTGAGGAGAAATTTCTACAAAGACATGGGCAGGGAAATAAAAATGGATTGGTCAGAAGCTATCATACCCATAGGGAAGAAAAAGGTCAAGTTGGAACCTGAAGCTAAAAACAAGTATACTGTATTCCCATCTAATGACCCAAAGGCACAAATCCTTTTCCAAGATTGTGAGTTTGGTAACTATATGATTTTCTCAGAAGAAAATTTCCTTGTTTCTACAGTATGTGGTGAAAATGAACAAATCTGTTAATGGAGTTTGATGATAGTTGTGCCTGCGCAGGATCTAGGGCTAGTGTGGTATTGAAGGGCCCAAATGATGAATATGTCTCTCTCTTTTAAGCTATAATTTAAAAATACTAATAATACCACTGAATATGAAGCCTTATTATTAGGTTTACAAGAAGAAAGAACATTGGGGATTAAAGAAATTGTTGTGAAAGGTGAGGCTGAATTGATTGTTAAACAAGTGAAAGGCCAATTCACAGTAAAAAATGAATGCCTCAAACATTATAGGGACTTAGTCTGGGATGAAATCAATTCTTTTGAAGCTTTTTCCATAGAGGCAATTCCCAAAAATTTGAATTTAAGAGCTGATTCTTTGGCTGTGTCAACGTCTCTTTTGCTTCCTCATCCAGACTTCAAAATTGATACACATTGGGTTGAGATGATAGATAGACCCACAGTTCCAGATAGCATTGATCATCTGCAAGTGTTCAAAGATGACGCTCGAATTAAGGATTTCATGACATGTGTAGAATTTTTTCATCTACTTACTTTGAAGGAATGGGTGAAAATAGTGGCGAGTCTGGTTCTGATTTCTCACTAGAAGAAGAAGTTGTTCAGCTGAAGAGTAATAAAATTCCCAAAGGTTTGGTTTCCCTAGAAAACTTGTTTTCTCAGAAAGATGATAGTTTCATTTCAAGAAAAGGCCCTCATCCAGATGTGCAAAAAGAATATGACAAAGTATATATTGGTACTACAACTGAACCCTAGCAGATTTCTATAGGTGAGACCCTATCTATTCAGGAAAACAAAAAACTTCAGGTCTTGTTGACGGTCTACATGGACATTTTTTCCTGGAATTACGATGATCTTAAAGATTTTTAAATAGACAAATTTAGTCATCATATTCCCCTAAAATCGGAGTCAAAGCCCTTTAGGAAAAAACTTTGAAGATATAATCCTAAAGTGTCAGAAGCAATTTTGAGAGAAGTAGACAAGATGCTAAAAGCTATAATTATCTATCTTATCCATCACTCAACCTAGATAGAAAACATTGTTCCTGTGAGAAATAAGAATGGAGAAATAAGCATCTATGTAGATTTTTTCAATTTGAATCAGGCTAGCCTAAAATATAATTATGCCTTGCCCAAGATGGAACATGTTTTGCAGACGGTTGCCGGATTAGAGATGATGTCTCTGCTCGATGGTTTTTTAGGATATAACCAAGTAAGCATGTTAGATAAGGATAAACACAAAACCACTTTCACCACGCCATGGGGAACTTTTGCTTACAACAGAATGCCCTTCGAGTTGATTAATGCAGGAGAAACCTTTCAAAGAGAAATGGATTCTTCCTTCGCTGATATCAAAAATTGAATTATAGTAATTTGTCTTGATGATTTAATGGTTTATACTAGAAGAAGGAAACATTACATTAGAGACCTCAAATCAGTTCTACAAAGATGCAGGGACCATGGCATATCACTTAATCCCAAAAATCTATTTTTGGTGTAATAGAAGGGAAACTATTAGGCCATATTGTTTCCAATGAAGGGATTAGGATTGATCCAGAGAGGGTGAAGGAAATCCAGCAGATCAGTTTACCATCAACTAGAATAGGAGTTAAATCCTTCTTTGGTCAGATCAACTTTTTAAGAGCCTTCGTTCCAGATTTTTCTAACCTAACCAAGCATATTGTAGGAATGATGAGTGAAAATAGGATTTTAAATGGACAGAAGATGGAAAAAAGGCTTTCAATGTAATAAAAATTGATGTAGCAGAGGCGCCTGCTTTGGTATACCCTAACTATAAAAGGGATTTCATTATTTACTTTTATGCTTCTGATCACACCTTATCAGGGATCCTCACCTAGAAAGATGCTTCTGGAAATGAAGCACCAATTTCTTTCATGAGCACTCCTCTAAAGAAGCATGAACTTAAATACTCTTCCATTGAAAAATAGGCTTTTGATGTAGTAAAGTTGGTTAAGCAGTTCTGGTTTTACATTCTACACTCACACTCTGTAGTGTATGTGCCTGATGCAGCAGTGAAAAGTTTTCTTACCCAATAGGAAATAGAGATGAGCAAGAGGGCAATGTGGGTGACTAAGATACAAGAGTATGATCTATTAATTAAACCTACCAAACTAGTTTGGGGAATGGGCCTTTGCAAGTTCATAGCCAAAAATTTAGAGCCATCAGAAGAATCAAGAGATGAAGTCTCCCAAGTGTTGTTGGTTAGTCTAACCGATTCCTAGTTCTCTGACATAGCATATTTCCTCACTTATGGGGAATGCCCCACATGATTGTCACCCAAGGAGAGGCATAATCTAAGATTACAAGCGTCAAAATATGTAATTTAGCAAGGCACCTTGTATAAAAGAGGGCTAGATGGCATTTTTCTTAGATGTGTGGACAAACAACAACAGTTACAATTATTGAAAACTTTTCATAAGGAAGCTTGTGGATGACACTGTTCATCATCTATTACAACCTTCAAGATCCTTCGATATTGCTTTTATTGGCCAAGAATTTTCAAAGATGCGTATGCATTTGTCAGAAGTTTCCAAAAGTGTTAGTTGTTTTCTTGAAGGCCTCAATTGGCTACCCTACCATTGAAACCTACTGTAGTGAACAAGCCTTTTAATAAATGGGGGATAGATTTTATTGGCCCGATTAATCCTTAGTCAAGTGCAGGTCATGTTTATATCCTAATGGCAACTAATTACTTCACTAAATGGGTCGAAGCTGTCCCCACTAAGAATGGAAATTCACAGGTGGGGTGTGATTTGTTAAAGGATAATATTTTGGTGCACTTTGGAGTGCCACAAAATATTGTGGCTGATAACGCTACTTATTTTTCATCTCAGGAGCTGATTCTTTTCTATTATAACCACAGTATCTGTTAGTAATAACTAAGAGGGGGGTGAATCAGTGGCCTAAAAAATTTATGCTTTAAACTTTAATCCACCAATCAATACACCTCAGATTATTAAGTCCCTACAAGATGCATGCCTTGAAATACTTGAAATAATTAACTATCTGTCGATTTACCTTGTCTGTCCTTATTCTCCATGATAACAGATAAGGAAAAAAACTATTTACCGATACCCAGTAAATATGTAGAGTATACCAATCAATCCATAAATGCATATGTGAAATCCAAAACAATAAAGTAATAAACCATACACACATAACACATAGATTTTAACGTGGAAACCTTGTTAAGGGAAAAACCACTGGGACCGGTACCCCAAATTTTCACTCTTTTAAAGTGAGCCTGTTAGGAGCCAACCCTATTAAAGGTTACAAACACACTGTTAACTGCGACCTTGTTAGAAGATTTTATACATAGGTTGTCACTTAGTATCTGGCATCTATTTTTATACTATCCTTGAATCAACCTCCTTCTTAGACTGTCAATAGGCTTTAGGCAAATCTTGCTACCATCCTTGAAACAACCTTCTTCTTAGGCTATCAATAGGCTTTATGCAAATTCAATGCTACTTTCATGAATCAACCTTTTTGGTAATCTGTTAGGATAGAGCTCAATTATAGAAGAATTTTAAGTCCTACTCTATTAAGAGACTTGATTTTTCAATGGTTAAACTGAAACACTATGACCTGTTTCTAATGCAACTTTGAATTGCAGATTTTCATATCTATTTAAGTACAATACCTCTCTAATCAATGTATCACTTCAATTATTTATGCTCCACACTTTTTTCTCTGTGATGCTGTGCTTCACTGTTCATTAGTGTCTACATAATTCTTTAGCTCTCCTTCAACTTGATTGATCAGGACTGTATGAAGTTTATCCTTCACTAGTTTCTCTTCAGCATCCTCTTTCTATTCACTCCCTTTCCATGTATTTGATGGCTTGCAGAAATGAATTATGCTTGTCTCTTATATAGACATGATATTCCTTAATTCATGATTCTTGATTCTTGGCATGAAAAACAATCCAGCCAATTTGATTTACGGCTTTAACTCCTAATATATCTCGTAGTTATCTTCTTGCCAACTGTATAAATCTTCTTTAAATCAATTACTTAACTGTGGTCGAATAAAAAAAATAAAACAACCAGTTAAGTCTATCCTTAAGCTCTGCCAGCTAGATATTTTGTCATTTTTTGAACTCTCTGTTCCGTCAGTCAATTTTGTAGTTTGTCGTCGGTGACAACTACCAGTTCTTTCGGTGTAACTCCTATTAGATTTAGGATCTCCGTCCATCGGGCATCATTGGATTTTTCTCGTTGGAAAACTTGTGATTCTGGTTCATCGGGTAACACTGTCTTCTGCTTGTTGGGTATCACTGTGACTTTTTCTCTTCCTTTACCGATGGTGTGCCCTCCATTGGTGTTGTCTGTCACTTAGTGAATACTTGACTTTTACGCATTACTAAAAGCATAATCATTGTTCCATTGATTCTATGAAGTCTTTGGCATTATGTACATGACCGTACATATGATATCAAGTTAACATCAATGATAATACAAACCATTTACTAATTTAATGTCTTGCATCATCTTTAACTTAACATTATCAAACATTCAATCAGTTACATGTCATCAATCTCTCCCTTTGGCATTGATGGAAACATACTATATTATCACACTATACTATTTCTAATACAAT
>MU226765.1:2992847-3012032 GCA_018584345.1 Thuja plicata
TATATATATATATATATGTATATATATATATATATTGTATTGGATGATAATATAGATTTCATTAGGATTGATATTCAAACATGGGATACAATATATATGTTTCCTTTATGATTGTGGTTTTACTTTTTGAATTTTTAATTAACAAAATAATTATAAGTAATTAAAAGAGGGAGATTAACTTGTCAAAAATAATAACAATATTTGATTCTCTTAACTCAAAGAATTAACTTTCCATAATTATGAGGACCTTAAAGAGAGGAGTTAGTCCCAGCCTGGCAAAGTCCTTAGTGAAAGTAGGGGTTCCACATCAACTCCTCCTACTATACCAAAGGAGTTACAGTCTGAGATGAATGCCCTTCATATAAAGATAGCTTCTCAAGAGAAACAAATTGAAGAGTCAACAATATAAAAAGATCAAGGTAGAAACCATTAAATAAGCATTGGTACCGAAGATATAGATGTAGAGTCCAATGAGAAAAAATATCTAGATTATAAAATTAACTCTAGAATTAACACATGTAGTAACTCTCTTACTGGGAATCTAAGAGGCATGTGAAAAGACACGTTGATTTGATAACTTAAGAAGATTCAAGGACCTAAGTTTGATAGTTCAGGAGGTGGAGATGCAGCTAAAGCATGGCTTATTACGATGAGTAAAAACTTTGGGTTATTGGAATTGTATTCCAATACTGAGGCTACAATTGTCATCTACTGGCTAGATGGTGAAGCATCACTATGGTGGGACCACTTGGAAAAAATTGGAATTTATGATATAAATAAACTAACATGGGACAAATTTATCAAGTGGTTTCATGAAGAATACCCATCTTCCCATCATCGAAATCCAAAGATGACTGATTTCAACTCACTTCACCAAGGGGGAATGATAGTTGTAGAATACAAGGCAAAGTTCATGAACCTAATTCTCCATGTGCATTATATGAAGGAAAAAGAGGATCGGGTGAACAAGTTTATCCTATGAATAGATAAAAGTATTTTATATACAACTAAGCTCTCTTGACCTAAAAGTTTGAACCAAGTTTTGGAGGTGCCTTTAATTGAAAGGGAAAAGGAAAAAAAAGTAAGAACACAAACAGAAGGGTCATTCCTCTTAACCTTTAGATAATAAGAAGTATTATCAAGAATCCAATTCTAAGGGAATAGTTTCACAACTGTTTAAGAGGGGCCAAAATTATAGAGATAACCGTAGGTCAAATGATCTAAAGGATAAAGAACATAAAAGGCCAAAAACATCTAAGCAAGGGGAACTTGTTGATTCCACAAAAAACAAGCAAGTCGAAAAGGATTGGTAGGTCGATGTTGGACATTAGGAGGTGACCACTACATGACTAATTTCTTAAAGAATCCAAAAAAAAAACTGCTAATGCCACTGCATGGATTTATGGTGCCATGAGTAATCATGAAGAAGGTCAACAAACTTCACTAACAAAGCTTTAAGGTACACTTCTTGGTCAACCTATTTCTCTTCTAGCAAATTTAGGAGCCACAAATAGTTTTGTATCTCCTGATGTTATACAAAAATATAAAAATTGATCCTAATGTTCTAAGTCGAGAAGAGATGAAGGTTGAGTTTGGGTCAAGTAAGACACAAAAGATTAGATTATGCCTATGACGAGCTGAAATCAACCTAGAAATTAAAAAATTAAGCTAAATCTATGTATTATATAATTGGGATCCTATGACTTATTCCTAGGAATGGATTGGGTCAAGGAACACCAAGCTTAGTTGGATTGTTACAATAAGAAGATTGAATGTTTGGATGACGAAGAAAAAATAATGGTTCTTCAAGGAATTCAAAAGATCGCTAGTAGTGAGGATGATCTGAGATATGCAAGTTAAGAGGGAAGAAAAAAAAGGGATAAAATATATCTTCTGAAGGTAGAGAAGGGCAGCGAAGATCCAACTCCAAAAATTGAAAAAGATCACATTCTTGAAGAATACCAGGATGTCTTTCCCAATGATTTGCTAGGATTTCCTCCTAAGCGACATATGAATTTTACTATAGACCTAGTTCAAGGAGCTTAGCCTATCTCAAAAGAACCCTATAGAATGAAAACTATTTAATTACAAGAGATTAAGATGAAATTGCAAGTTCTAATGGAAAAAGGATTGATTCAACCTAGTGTGTCCCATTTTAGAGCCCTAGTGCTATATATTAATTAGAAGTATGGAACCTTGAGGTTGTGCATAGATCACCAGATGTTCAACAAGGTGACCATTCAAAATAGGTATCCCTTAATTAGAATTTATTACATGTTTAATCAAATGAAGTGAGCTTATATATTATCCAAAAAACACTTAAGGCTAGGCTATCACCATTTGAGGATCATGGAGGAGGATATTCCAAAGATAGCCATCCAAACTACGTATGCCCATTATGATTTTTGGTTTTTCTATTTGGTCTAAAAAATGCCCCATCCACTTTCATGAGTCTCATGAACCATGTTTTGCATGAGTACCTCAACAAATTTGTGTTAGTGTTTCTGGATGACATTCAAATATACTCCAAAAATCTTCAAGAGCATGAGGAGCATTTGAGAATTGTTTTGTAAATATTGAGAGACAATAAATGTAATTGGAAATTTCCCAAGTTATATTTCTTCCAACCAAAGATACATTACCTAGGGTGTATTATATCTTCCAAAGGGATTGTAGTGGATCCATCCAAGATACAAGTAATTGTAGATTGGCCCATTTTAAAATTGTTGGGATTAATGAGAAGTATGTACTGAGAGGGGAGGGGTGAATCAGTACCTCTAAAACATTTGTACCCTTTGATCAATTAACCTTTGTAATCAATTCTATATCCGTTCAATTTGATCTATACTATCTTGATGTGAGTTATATCAATTCATATAACATTAACATAAATGTGAATCATTCATAGAAACATTCATGAAAGTAATTGGCACATAACACAATATATGATATTGCACCAAAATCATGTTAGGAAGTAAAAACTGTGGTGGGGATGGCACCCAAAAAATCTTCACTATCTGCAGATTGAAAGGGGCTGATTAAGGATTACAATTTTATCACTTATGATGATCTACCTTGCTAAGAGTATCGGTGGAGACCTGTTAAAGTATACTCTATTAAGAGCTCAACATTGTTGAGTGTGCACTTGGTTAAGAGATTTGTTGTTGGACTGTTAAATCCACCTTCCTTGAAAGGATTTTTACACTTTTCTCCACTTGTTAGAATGATAGAAAATTATAAATTGACCTGGTAAATGCAATCTCCTATTGCTGATACAGATTCAATTTAGTTTACATGAAAAATATTATCACCTTATTTTGATTGAATAATACCTCTGATTCTTGATTTCCTCTATTCTTGGTTCTGATAACCAAATCCTCCTTTTGTTGTTCTTGTTCTTGAAACTCTCAATCTAATCCATTAGATGTGCTCATATGTTTCATTCATGTTCTCCTCACTCTTTTCTATTCTTACATACATGTTTAATGAATGCATCATCTATATATAGATGGATTGACTTCATCATGTTTTGATAAAAATGATGTTAACTCTAAGATTAGGTTTACAACTTGTACCTAGATCTCCTAGTCTATGTGTTTTAAATCAATTAGACTGATTAAAGCACTTACATTCATGTATCTTGTCCCTAAAGAAATGGATTTAAAAAAAATAAATATCCTATAAATATAATACACTTTCTTTATTTGATGTGGAAGTCAAATCCACTTTTTGCGGGCTGCAACTGACTTTCGGTTCTATCCATCAGTCATGCTTGAATGTCCTTCAATTTGGTTCTATCCATTGCACTTAAACTATCTTGTCGCTCTGCAATGTATCTTGCATGTCAGGTTCCTTTGTCAAGTTCCTCTTTATCCTTCTACCATTTCATTTTCGGTTTACACACTAAGTTGTGTCGTCGGTCTTCTTTACACTTAATCATCTTCAGTGATCTCTATCATCTGATCCTCAATTTTCTCAGTCCTATCTTTTGGCATAGGATTAGTGAAAGTATTGTTTGCATACTAATGGAAAGTTAACATCATCAATCTCCCCCTTTGACATTAGTATCAAAAACTAATATGTGCAAAATACTAACAAAATGTTAAGTATATACAACATATATAATCCTTAGTCATTTAGTGACTCCCCCTATGTATATGCTAGTATAACTGTACATATGATATATTTGTTCTTTTGAATATATATCATTTTCCTTTTATAACAATACCATATACATATTTAACTTTTTCCCATCTGAATGAATGAATGTACATATCATTATTTTCCCCCTTTTTTGATATTAAGGGAAAAGGTCTTTACCTTAGAGCTTATCAAAAATTTGGGAATGTGAAGACTTCATGTCTTCCAAAATTTTCTCCCATTGTTCTTTGAGGTTCTCCAGAGCCATGTGCTCGAGTGTGATCTTGGAGTGCATGTCATAGATGTTGTTTGCCACAGACATCTCGGGAGCTGCTATCAGTTGCTTTTCTAAACTGATATGTTGTTGTAGCAGTGTAAGATTCGGTAGTACAGTTGAGCTTGGATCTCGCTTACTTCTTCCCTAAAGTTTTTTTTTTCCTCCCATAGCTCTTGCCTTAACCTTTTTATCTCTATTATATTTTCATAATGCAATTTAACTGCATTGTCTCCATTAGTGGTTAAGCTTTGTGGACTATTTGTTAGATCTGTATCCAACTTTGCAATGTTGTTACTATTCTCTTTAGTGAAATTTTCTATTGTGCTCAATTTCTGAATCAAGGTTATAGCTTCAAATATGATTGGGTCTAATTCAGTGATGAATTCTGATAGCTTTACCTTATTTACCGCCACTTCTTGGCTGATGTTTTCAATGAGCTTTTGTTGGTATGTCAATTTTGCCCTTTCCTCTATTTCCTTCTCAGCGTCAATATTTTGAGTTGTAATTACATCGGTTAGAGAAGATAATTGATCAAGTGTTGGTATGTTTTGATCAATCTCAATGTTGGGTATAATCTTCTCTAAGATGTCCCTATTTGTCTCCAGTACCATGGAGTCTCTGTGATGTTTCTTCAGCTTCTCTTGTAATGCCTTCCTTTGGCATATTTCTCCATATTCCTATTGTGCTTCAAAGTCAAGTGTAGATGGGTCACACTTTGGTATTACAATAACTTCATCTAATGTAACTTCCATCTTATTCTTTTTTGATTTCTTCTTCTTCTTCTTATGAGATTCACTAGAATGTAGAACCATTGCTAATTTTTCTTCTTTCTTAATTGTGCTCGATGAAGTGACCTGTTGTGCTTCTTTCTGCTGCTTGGTGTCGATTTCTTCTTATCGGGCTTTTGTAGATGTCTCCACATTCACCTTCAAATCGTCGATAGCATGCTTTTCAGTTTCCTCAAGAGTACCATCTTTAGGTTTTCTTCCTTCATCGATGTCCTTTGCTTCATCAGTCTTTGTTTATGAATTATTGTCTTGTGTATCTGCATCCTTTTCTTTATTTCCTCTAGTAACCTTATCAGTTTTGGTTACATCTTGAGTGGCTCCAATGTCTTTCTGACCATCATTGTTGTGTTTTTTTTCTTCTTCCCTTCCATCCTTGGGAGTATCTTTTTTAGGTGACTTGCTTGATTCCTGCATAATATTGATAGCCTGCATCAATATTGGCATATTACTTGGAATTTTTACCTGTGCAGTATCAACTGTTGTGTCCTGGTCATTGGTTTTTTCTTTTTCAATAGTGACATCTTCATCTTTATTGATTTCCTCTGCTTGGTCATCGGTAATGTCAATGACATTAGTATCCACAATGTTGTCATTTGTGGTGTCCTCCCATGATTCATCTGCAACTTCTACAGTCATGTTGCCTGTTGTATCATTTTCTTCTTTTTCTAACTCAACAGAAGTTTCATCTTGAGTTGCCTTGTCAACATCTTATTGTTGAAGGTCTTTGTTGGAGCTTACCTCCTTAATAGGTCTATTCATTAGCTTGCACCTTTTCTTGTGGTTGTCCTTCTCAAGTTCTATTAACCTTCCTTCAAGAAATTTATATGCTCTCATCTTTGGTGAGAAATCCTTTTTTTTCTTCTCCATCATTTCATCTATTTATTCCTTCTTAGATTTAGGTGGCATGAGAGAAAAACGTACTCTTTCTCTTATTTCTTTTTTGTTCTTCAAGGCAAATGTCCAATTGGAGTAAAGTTTGTCAAATAGTTCTCTTGGTACATGACTACCTTCAAATTGCATTGGTACATATTTGAAGTTTTACATTTTAGCTATGATGGCGTCCTCAATTTTATTCTAATCTTATGGATTTAGTTTTAGTAATTTTCTAATGTTTGGATCTGTAATTGATCTATAATTTGCAATATATACACAAATTTCATCAATAGTTTCAAGTTCTTTTACCTTTACATTCTCTGCCTCTATAGATTCATCCTATTTGGTATCTTCAATATCCTCTTAGGTTCTGATGAGCTTTCTTCCTCTTTTATTTTGACCTCTCTTTGGTGTGGCAGCTTTCCTCTTATAAGTCCTAATGTTTCCTTTCTTCAATAGTGAAGGAGTAGAATCCTTTGGTGTTTAGCTTCTTGTCCTAGAAGCAGTCGTTGTTCTTATCTTCTTAGATATTGGAGGAGGTGGTGAATCTGACTCTATTTCCTCAGAGTCATATTTTTCTTCAGCTTTATTGACATATAATTGTTCCTCAATTTCCTCCTCTTGTTCAACTTCTTCATCTTGCTCAATTTCTTCCTCGGTTGTTGGTAGAATCTTCTTGAGATTCTTTATCATCTTGTCCTTTTTCTTGACTATTTTCTTAACAACTAGGCCATATTTTATTCTTTTCATGGCCTCTTCATATGTACCAAACATGGGTTGTTTATTATCCAGTGGTTCATTAATCAAGGCATCAATTGCCTTAGTTGCAAGATCAATGTTTGTTTCATATTCCAATGGTTGTAAGCATGTTATCCTTGGTACAGAAAGTTTGGTATATGTATTATCCATATCAACCATGAAGCATATCTCATCCTTATACTTTTCAATGAGTTTCTCGAGGATTCTTACCCTCTTTTGCATTTTTTCTTTGATTACATTAAAGTATTCATCCATTATTGTCTCAAAGTTATCTCCCAGTGCAGCTATGTGCTCACAGATTTGCATGGTGACCGGTTTGGTGCTGTCCCATTTTACATCTCCTACCACTGGGAATTTTTCTTAAAAATAAAAGAAGATACACATTATTAGTGAGCCAAACTTGCATGTGTTTGACTTTGCATTCCTAATAGTCTTTAGGTTGTCTTTCAACTAATTTAGGAGTAGTTAAGATAAGTCCAATTTTGTACCCTTCTACATAATATTATACGCAATGTCCACTGCACCTGATGCTATGCTATTCAATCTTCTTTCTTTGAAGAATTTATAGCCTAGAACACATGCAACAAACTTGATCTCATCATCAGTTATTGTGGTAAATTTTAATCCTCTGCCATCCCATTTGGATCCTATCAGATCTTTTCAATCTCAGCCTTCGAGGGATGCTTGAGTGCCTTTACTTTCCTAGTTATGGGGTAACTGGTGACCAAATGGATGAAATCTTGGGTTATCACCTTCGTCTCACCAAGCCATAACTTGTTGTTATGCATTCAGCTTAGAACTAACTGAATCCATTCAGTTTTGAAGACTTTAGGTAACATTAGGGCATTGGTGAGCCCTTTTACTTCAATGTGCTTGCATTCATCTTTTAGTGTTCCATCATCATTTCACAACTTCTTATAAGATTCTTCAACCTCTGAAGATCCTATCTCTGCAATCTTGCAGTGTATGAAAGATCAAACATCTTCCACTAGTAAAACCCTAGCTGGGATGCATGACAATGCTCTAGGGTCATCGGGTTGTGAGGTAACCTTAGGATGAATCTTCTAATTAGGTTCCTCAAATGACATTTTCTTGAGGATCTTGAACTCATCTTTCTTTGTGTTCTTAGATTTCAAGGTTCTTGAAGTCACTGCCATTTTCAAAAATTTAGGGCTTCCTACGAAATGCGTGAAAATAGAGTTGTCGATTCTGTTGAACTTACTATTTGTGCTTGCAAAGATTATAAATCTTCTTAGGAGTTTTTTTTTAGTCATGATCGCTATGTGATCCCTTTTATTTTTGCTCAAAAATTGCCTTGGTCGCTCTACTCTGGGTGTCATGAACAAATGAGTTATTTTGATGCCCTATTTATAGTTGTTGCCCTACAACATGTGTCATAAATGCTTACCAACTCCTCAGTATATGAAGACAAAGTATGTCAGTGAAGACTTCTCTTTCGGTGACAACATGACATTTTGGAGCAGTCATTATTTCACTTGCTTTTACCAATGGGCTTCGGTATTGCAGACAACTTGTTCATTTGCTTGTTTATCGATGAGGCTCTATTTATACTTAGAAAATTTTATTTCTTATGTTAACCAACACTTCTTGGTAATTGTAGGAAGTCTTTAGATTTGGGTGTATATGGACGAGTTTCGGTATGAATACCTGATAGCATAGTTATCACTTATTTTAACAAGTAATACCATGATGCATCTTTCTTATGCTAATTTTGCATTATATCAACATATATATTATGGAACTGATGTAAAGTAATAACTTGGGGTAATGCAGTTCCATACTTGTTATTTTTAGGTGGGGGTGGTGATGTCACCGAATCCATTGGATGGGCTATCACCATTTTCATTTCTTGGTCCAGATTCATCATTGGTTGAAGCTTTTCTCCACATTTTGTCTCTAGCTCTTCAGATATCTTCAATGGTGTTTCTATTGGGATATGTGCTTGTCTCTATCATTTGGTCTCTGCAGTCTTTCTTGAGATGACCAACTTTATGACAGTGTAAGCATGCCATTCCAGGGTTAGTCCAGCCTCTATACTTTCTAGTCCACTATCTCATATAGTTTGAAAAAATGTTACCATATCTTCCACATGCTATACAATTTGTCCAAGTATTGCAGTCCCATACATAATTATTAATGATTCTCTTCGGTTGATAGGGAGTTTCTTGACCTTTTGGCTTCCATGCTTGCCTTTTATTTTTCTATCATTCAAGAGTTGTGTTCCCATTCATTTTGCAAGTAAGATAGTATTTGTCCGTGTAGGTTTCCTTCTTTGGTTGTTTCATCTTAGATTTACATTCATATGATTTATGACATTTCATGTTACATTTATAACAAAATACTATGAATGAAGATGTAGATTTAGAAATACCTTTGATTTTTCCTCTGCATACATTTGATGTATGGCCTTGCTTTCCGCAGTGATTGCATGTCATCTTTCTTGGTCTTGGATTTTCATAGACATTCTTTGGATTAGATTAATTTGATGATTCTCCATTCTTGGTAAAACCTAGACCATTTTTGTTGTTGACTCTTCATTGTCCTTCAAGAAAATCATCCATTCTTTTATTACTTTCTTCAGCCTTTTTGATAATTTCATTATTATGTTGTTGAATTCTTATTTCATGCTTTAAATTTTCATTCTCATCCCTTAGTTCACCAATAGCTTCTATTCTTTCAATGAGTTCAACAATTATTATGTTTTCTTCTTGACTCATAAGAATAATCTAATTTGTAATCTCATGGTGATGCTCTGTAAGCTTTTGTATTTCAAACTCTTTTTCTTGTAGCTTTTTTGTGATCTTTCTCCTATGATCAATAGCTAGTGTTCTTTCTTGCTCAGCTTTCCTAGCATTGTTTATTACATCAATCATCCTTACCATCTGTGTCTCTTGACCAATTTGCAGAGATTTAACTTGTCCAGCCAGATGTAGATTGATTTTAGTTAGGCTTGTGATGCTCTCTTTTGATATATTTGATGCTTTGCTTGTAGTTGATACTGAAGACTCAAAGAAATATGGAATCTCTTCATCATGATAATTTGTCTCATTACAATGAGATGCCATATTCTTTCTTTCATACAGCAACTCTCTCATGTCGATTCTAGCTTCTTTATACTGTTCATAGAACATCTAAATTTCAAGCTTTTTATTATCAATATTTTTATCAAGTCTATACTTCTCAATTGTATGATCTTTTCTCTTAATCCTTTAGGCTTTCCAAGAAGAGACTTAGCTCTGATACCAATTGTTGGGATTAATGGGAAGTATGTACTCAGAGGGGAGGGGTGAATCAGTACCTCTAAAACTTTTGTATCCTTTAATAAATTAAGCTTTGTAATCAATTGTATATCCATTCAATCTGATCTATACTATCTTGATGTGAGTTATTTAAATTCATAAAATTAACATACATGTGAATCATTCATAGAAAAATTCATGAAAGTAATTGACACATAACATAGGATATGATATTGCAGAAAACTCCTGTTAGGAAGTAAAAATTGCGGTGGGGATGGCACCCACAAAATCTTCACTATCTGAAGATTGGAAGGGACCAATTAAGGCTTACAATTTGATCACTTCTAATGATCTTCCCTGTTAAGAGTATTGGTGGAGACTTGTTAAAGTATACTCTGTTAAGAACTTTAGCAACATTGTTGAGTGTGCACTCAGTTAAGAGATTTGTTTTGGACTGTTAAATCCACCTTCCTTGAAATGATTTTTACACTTTGCTCCATTTGTTAGAATGATAGAAAATTACAAATTTACCTAGGAAATGCAATCTCCTATTGCTGATACAGATCCAATTTAGTTTACATGAAAAATATTATCACCTTATTGTGATTGAATAATACCTCTGATTCTCGATTTTCTCTATTCTTGGTTTTGATAACTAAATCCTCCTTTTGTTGTTCTTGTTCTTGAAACTCTCAATATAATCCATTAGATGTGCTTGTATGTTTCATTCATGTTCTCCTCTCTCTTTTCTATTCTCACATACATATTTAATGAATGATTACATCATTGTTGGTGAATAGATTTGACTTCCCAAATACCTACACAAAAATAATCCCAAAACCCAAGGCTAAAAGACAAACCGCAATACAACAGTTGAGTCACTTGCCACGATTGTGTACAAGTGCTCTCTACTTGTTTTACAAGGTCCAACTACCTTTTTTTATTTATAATTAATTAAACAATGTAAATGTATTTAACCAGAAGACAAGAAGGTACACTAGCATTCAATCATCAACATGAGGTGAATGCAAAAATCATAAATAATAAATTTTAAAAGAAATAAAATGCATGGCACGAAGACCATTTACATAAATTTTCCCAATTATAAAGGATAAGGAAAGACTCAAAATATTGTCCTCAGATAGACGAATGAATAAAAATCAAAGTTTATATGACAATCATTTACATAATCTTGATAGGACTGCAAATAGAAATAACTAAAATAGCTCAAAGTCTGATTCAATTAGAAAAAAATATATTTAAATTCAAAGTTTCAATATCTTTCTTCCTTTCTCCAAATACATAGAAATGACACAAAGTTCATTAATCCCTGCAAGAAAATTACATTTGAAAAGAAAAATCCTATCTTCTTCCCCTGTTACTATATAGAAATAAAAACCAATTTCTCCTCCCCTATCCTAGCACAAAGACTCCTCCAGAAAAATAAGAACCCCTATTGCTTTCGAAATAATTCTCCTTAATAGGCTATCCTGGAAACCCCTTCTTTCCCGCAATATTTTTAGTTATTCATAACTGACTTTTATTTTTTAGTTATGAATTAATTATTTATAACTTTTCCGATACCCATATAATGTTTATTTGATAAACATTATTATAAAAATTCATAGCTTTGGTGTATGTATGATGTGTGATTAAAACATTACAAATGACAGCTGTATATGTTTAACATGTGGAGCTTTTGATCGGTATTCTTCAATATGAATGATTAAGTTTATATCCAACATTATTTTTTTTAACCTTCTTTCACACAGTCCTTCATAACATTCAAACCTAAATGCATTTCGTCGATCTCTCCAGTGATCTTCTGCAAAACTTGGCCATCAATAACATACTAAAAGCTTAGAAACATCCAATGGTTGAATTGCAATATATGGTCCCTGTAACATGACTATTTTTTTTGTCAGCAGCAAATTTGTGATTGTAAAATCCTTTAAATCCTTTCATTTGCATAGTCATTTCATAACCTTCTCCATATTCTTCCAGCACTTGAATCTATCCATCAGCTTATTCAAGTTCATTAATGACTAAAATAGATGACCAGGCTTCACACTTTGGGTCTCTATACTATGGGGAATGCACAAATATGCTACTATACTATTATTTGACACAAGATGATTTGAAACAAATTCAAATTAGGGAAGCCTCATTTCACAATGATAATAAAATGTAATTTGAGGATTAAACTGAACCTCATGCATACACCCCTTAGTTTAGTTCTACATTTGACAAGAAATGTTGGCATTTGTTCATTGGCACCATTGGTATAGTAGTTATTTTGAAATCATAGCCACCGGAACTATATCCACATGAGTCATGTTGCATGTTCACGAGACCATGAGAAAATGCAGGTGGAGTTTGTTTCTTTCATCATGTTTATAATCTGCATCTTCAATCGGGATGTGTATCATGATCCAATTCAAATAGGATACTCTAGCCTCTGAACCAATTTGAACCATACTATATGATGTATTGAACTCTTTAGAACCATTTGAACTAATTGTACCATCTATACCAGATTGAACCACTAAACTCGGGCTTCAAACTTGAACTCTGAACCTCTGATTTGGGATGCTCGAACCATGCTGAGCTTTCAATCTCAATCTACACTTTGAACTTATTTCTTAAGGTCGTTGAACCTTTGAATATAAAAATTTGAACTTGTTTGAACCTGTAAACCCGAACTACCTAATCCAATGTGAACCATTTTGAACCGATTTGAACCATTTTGAAAGGGGTTCAAAGACTTCATCTTCCACTTATCAATATTAACTCATGGCTTTGGAGGGAATATGAATGAAAAAGTGAAACATGTTTGTGGGGACAAATTGATTTCAAAATTTTAAATCAGGGACCATTTGTGGGCCAACAATCATCTATATGTAGATTGATTGACTTCATCAAGTTTCGATAAAACAATGTTAACTCTAAGATCAGGTTTACAACTTGTACCTAGATCTCATAGTCTGTGTTTTAAAGCAATTAGATTGATTAAATCACTTACATTCATGTATCTTGTCCCTAAAGAAATGGATTTAAAACAAATAAATATCCTATAAATAGAATACACTTGATTTATCTGACGTGGAAGTCAGATCCACGTTTTGCAGGCTGTAACTAACTTTCAGTTCTGTCTGTCGGTCATGGTTGACTATCCTTCGATTTTGTTATGTCAATTGCACTTAAACTGTCTTTTCATTCTACACTGTATCTTGCATGTCGGGTTCCTCTTTTTTCCTTTTGTCATTTCATTTTCAGTTTACACACTAAGTTGTGTCGTGAGTCTTCTTTGCACTTAATCATCTTTGGTGATCTCTATCATTTGATCTTTGGTTTTCTCAGTCCTTTCTTTCAGTGTAGGCTTACCGTAAGTATTGTTTGCATACTAATGTCAAATTAATGTCATCATAAATATGTGGCTAAAGTACAAGTAGCTTTATGGGATTCGCTAGTTCTTATCAAATATTTATAGAGAACTTATCTAAGGTAGTCTACCCCATAACCTCCCTTCAACAAAAGGGAAAGAAGTTTCAATGGATGGATAAATAGAATTTTTCCTTCCAACAATTGAAGAAATCTCTTACCTCAATACCCCTCTTGTAAGTTCCATTTCCAAAATAGGAATTCATATTTTGGATAGATATTTCTCTGGATGGATTAGGAGGAGTTTTAATTTAAAATGGACATGTGATTGCATTCAAATATAGGAAACTAAAAGATCATGAACTGAACTATCCTACCCATGACCTAGATCTAGCTGTTATCATTCATGCCTTGGAGGTGTGGAATAATTACTTGGTAGGGAGACCATTCAAGTTGAACACTAATTATAAGGGTCTTCATTATTTATTTTCTCGACCTGATTTGAATACATGATAGAGAAGATGGTTGGAATTATTAAGAAACTATGAAATAGATTTTTCTTATGTTAAAGGAAAATAAAATTGGGTTGTTGATGCCTTATGTTGAAGGGCTAAATTGGCTGGAATCACTCAATTAAGGGTTGTATTTCCAGCAAAGATCAAGAAAATGTAGGCTCAAGATCCCTTTTGTTAGAAAATAATGATGTAAATGCAACAAGGGATTAACTAATTTGAGTACCAAGTGGGGAATGATGATATCTTCTATTACTTTCACCACATTTATGTTCCAGAAGGAGGTGATTTAAGACTAGAAATTATTATAGATGGTCAAATTGTGTCATATCAAGCACATGTATGTGTGAGTAAAATGTAAGCATATTTAAATTCTCATTACTTTTGGCATATAATAGAGAAGGAAATAGCTAGTTATGTTTCTAAATGTCTTGAATGTCAACGTGTTAACTTAGAACATTGTCATCCTGCTGGAACTCTCTATCCTCATGATTTCCATGGTACAAGTCATTAGTAATTTCAATGGGTTTATTGATAGGTTTTCCAAACAATTAGAACTAACATGGTAGTATTTTTTTGTGGTTGATAAACTAACCCAAGTATCACATTTTATATCAAGCAAAGTGAAGGATGATACCCAAACTTTGGCTAAAAGATTCATAAAGGAAGTTGTTAGATTGTATGGGATGCTAGAAGTGATTATTTGTGATTGTGATAATGTTCTATTACTCTATTTAAAGGTAAGTACTAAGAGGCGAGGGGTGGATCACTACTATATAAAAAATTCACTACTATTCCTTCATTTTCATCGAACTAAATATCATTCATAAAAATATTCAAAAACATATAACATAAATTAGAAAACCATGACACATAAAACCATAATTTTTGGCCATGTAAAAATCCTTTGTTAGAGGAAAAATTTGTGGTTGGGATGGCACCCACAATCCTTCACTTATGAAGAATAAAGGTTTCTTGGTTAGAGCTACAATGTTAGCTACTTGTGGTAGCTTACCCTATTAGGTATATTATACTCACTCAAGAGTACAAAAAGACTTATTGAGTCTACCTGGTTAGAGGATTTTACAATCTCTCATCTAAGAGATGTACTTGATTAGAGGATTTAAAAAATAAGACTTGTTAGGGCCTACCAACTGAATAATATTTCTACTCTGCTAACTATTACAAAAACTTTTACAAAAATGTCTGCAAGTATGCATCAACCATAATGTTGTTTAGACTCCTTATGCTCTGCAAGTGCATTGCCTCTTTCTGCACTTGGTATCTTATCTGTTTTGTACCTTATAATATCTGCATTATAACTCCTTTAGCTATGTTGTTGTAACTATTTCTATCTCTCCATATTCACCATCACTCTGTCATCTCTTTATTTTTATTCATTTTATCTAATCTTAAGGTGGTTAACCTAAATAGATCCTTCTCCTTTTGTGGTGGATTTGAAGCAGTATAGGGTTGGTTGTATACCCAATGCATTTATTATTCTTGAATATCATAGGTTGAATTGGCTCGTGATCATGTGCAATCAAATTAGTGTAATCCCAATGTTGTACCTAACTTCTATCTTTAATAGTATGAAAGTCTTCTCGCTCGGTGTCTAGGTTTAGTGTATTAAAATTTAAATTGTTATGTCAGCTCTGGTGTGTTTGGTAATGTGCTTAATCTTCCTTGATGACATAATTTCTAGTTTATGACTAACTCTTCTCTATGACTCAATGACTAACTCTACTTGGTAACTGTCATCTTCTTAACTTGATAACTTACTACTATTCTGTGTTTGGTGTCATTGATACTCTACTTTACCGACTATCTACCTTAGTCTATTCTTCCTCTTTACCGAATAGCTTCATTGATGATTACGATTTTGACAAAACTAATGATAACAAACTATCTCATAGGAGTATCAATCTCCCCTTTGGCATTAGTTGGAATTTTGACAAAAACTTAAAAGTCATCAAAGTTTTGTGTAACTCCCCCTATACACATGGTTATATCTCCCTTACCATTATATATCCCTTATACTAACAACTCCCTTATGTGCTATATTAATACATACTATATTATCCCCTTTTTTGACAAATATGGAAAAGTAAAAATTGCTTAGGGCTCAGTATGAAATATGATACCTTATTAAAAAATGTGAGCATACTTCTTATATATATCAGCTAGGGATGACTCCCATGCATCTTTGAGTGTTTGAAGTATAAAAATTTGAGTAGCAACATCAACTGACATTCCAATGATGGTGTCAAGTGAACTACCATCGGGGGTGTTGGCCAAATCCTTGGGTTTCTTTAAATTCCTTTGCATGGATTCTATGTGATGAATCAAAAGTAATTGCAGCTCTAGAAGTTCCATCCTTCTCTTATTCTCTTCTTTTCATTGTTCTTGTTGCATCATTGTCAAGTGTTTCAATCTCAAGTAATAGACTTGTAAACAACCAGACTCGGTAGAAATATTTTTCAGATGCTTGGTCATCTTAGTCTCAACAGACTCATCTTTCTTCTTGATATCCTTGATAAAGTTTGAAATAGGACAAACTTTCTAAAATATTAAAATTATATGAGACAAATTAGTCTCAATCTGTAGATGCTTCATAAAGTGATACCTTATCAACTGCAATGTTGTCTAAAATGGATTAAAAAAAATTTAGTTCCATATTCCTCAAATGAACCTTCATCATGTAGTCAGTAGTGTCTTGATTTGGATTTAGTACTTGCTCCACTAGTCCTTCTACCTGACGAATGATATCTTATTTTTCATCAACATTGGCTTCTGGGACAATTTCTTGTAATACAACTTTGACGCTTTCCAATACATCAATCTTTATATTCTTCTGAAGTAAATTTTTTTGCATTTCCTTAAGTTTCACTAATTTTGCATGCTCAGTCATTTAATCATATTCCATAGTAGATAGGTCAAAATTTAGTAAAATGATCAGTTGATTCAAATCTACATGTTTCATGTAATGCCCCACCAATGAACCCAGGAGAACTAACCTAAACATGCAACTAAGTTAACAGGATAATTTTTTTAAAATATTTACAAACAATAATTATAAAAATGTGAGAGAAATACAATGAGATACATGACATACACATAAATACAAATCAATATAGATTCCAATCTCGAGGGTTCCTTGACATAGAATTACTTAAGAAACCTAATCTACAAAAACAACTATAAAGAAATATCATAAAAGATATATCAAATGAATCCATAATATACATATCATGCATTAAGCACACATATAAACCTGATACCCAAGGTACTCATACAAGAATCAACATCCACTGCAAAATTTGTAGGGTATGCAATAAGACATAACAATGCAACACATCCTTTGAAAGAATGGTAATCAATATACATATATGGTACAAGTATACAACTCATGAAACTAAACAAGTTTCCAGAAGAATAAGAAGACAGAACTGCAACAAGGATCATCCAAGCATGAAGAATAACGTTGGATCTCAAATGGTAAAAGAATCACTACCACTTGACCTCTTGGAACCAAGAGTCCACTCCAATTGTTTTGAGGAGATAATATTAGGCCCGCTCACATGGGTATACAACAAGAAGGTAACATCAAAGGTATACAAGACATCACAAAGAAACACATCGAAATATCCTACAAGCTCTCTGGAACACAATAAGGAATCTACACAATACCAGAGGCACCCGACACATGTAAGAAAACCTAAGCTGTATATAGGGAAGTGTCATCACATAAGTCTACCCTTGAGTTATCTTATTAGTCCTCCCTGTACCCTGACCCCCAAGTGACTCTATGTGGCTCAGTAATCATTTATTGAAGACAAGGATCCTAACTCACATCCTAGCCTGTAATTATACTCAAGGCACGGGTAGAGAATCTGACATTTTATTAGTTCATTTTAAAACCCCTTTAATGTTTCATGTTTTCACTTATTAAGTAACTTGTAAATGAGTTAACCTAGTAGCCCCTTAGGGCCTTGGGCCCTATTGCAAGAAAATTCCCCTCTATACACTCAGTTAACCTACTTAGGATCATAACAATATCATGAAGGTATATCACAAATCTCAACACAACTCTCTACCCCTACAGGAATACAATGGTTCTCAATTAACCATAACAACTTAAAGTACTCTCACAAGATATTATAAGACAAGCTTAGACAAACTAGGTTGGGTAGAAAGATCGAGACCAAAATCAACATCATAAGGAACATGCACTGAAAATCACACAAGTCAGCATAAAGAATTAAATCCCAAAACCTCTAGTTTTACATCCTAAAAGTAAACTAATCCCAATAGGCACCTGACACATTGCAATTTCATAAAAGAGAGAAACACACAATCTATTTTAAGAGTCACCCAGAAACACATAATGGCATGATAAATACAATTCCAGAAAGAAATAACAAAAATTAGTGATAAAGAAATTTATAATAAAAATACACAAATTAGTTTACCCAATAAAAGTTCTAACCATACTATATTTCAATTTTCGAAGGAAAATGCATAGTAAAGCCCCTATAGATCAATTTATAAAATCTAACATATATAAATTAATCTATTTAATAATTACTAAAATGTAAATATAATTACAACATTCAAAAGAAATATAAATGTAATATTTAGTAATATATATCAATATTAACTTCTAATATTAATACTATTATTACTAATTTAACAAAACTATATATTAATAAGCCACTATTAAAAATATATATAAACTATTAAAAATAATTAAACTTCTTATATATAATAATAATTACTAATATTTAATAAAATTTATATTTAAAAATAAAAACTAACAAGTAAAATAATAATTATTTTTTTAAAAAATAAAATAACAAACCCTGGTAGATCGAGGGTTTGTGGGACCCGCGCGTCTCTACATTCCTAGCGGTCCCCAAACCCACGTGGCTCACTACACAGCAGTGGTACCACGGACTCACGACTACATAGTGAATACCACAGACCCCGCGGTCCCCACTACCATGCGGTGGGTAGCGTGCTCCCCACAGGTGGTTGGGGGTCTGTGGCCCCCACCACCCACTACAAAATAATTTTATCTTTTTTACAAAAAAAATTTCTTTAAACATATTTATTTTTACTTATTATTTTAAATTTTAAATAAACATTTCATTTATTTTATTTTTGTTTTAAAATATATGCTTCTCCATATATAT
>MU226765.1:3012125-3050503 GCA_018584345.1 Thuja plicata
ACCAAACCACCTCACAGAACCAATGCGAAAGCCAAACAACATAGTGAGAGAAGAAAACACAGAGATCCTTTTATCATTAATTGATTAAACTCATTAAGGCCTTTCCATTTTTGGCCATATATTCAAGGAATTACAATAAGATCTTCATACAATAGAGATCACAGACCTTCGATCTCAATATCCAAACATGTATATACAAAAGAATATATACAAGAGTCCACCAAAGAGCTCGGTGCTCAAATTCATAAGTGAGACCCAGATTTAGGTTCACACATATCTCAATGAGAGACCCCAAATCAATTAAGCCATCAAAATTAATAGAATAAGTCAGCCATCCGATCAAACTCCAAAATTGAACATGTCGTGCAAAGGTTAACCGAGCAATAGAGAGCCTTGGGCAAAGAAGAACCCGATCAGAAGGAACAAAACCTGAGCAACAGAATAAATTCAAGCATGCTCGAGTGAATAAACTGAGAAACAGAAAAAAGCACGCCAGAAATAAGAACCTGAGCAACAAAACAAGCATGCCTGAGTGACAGAAACCTGAGCAATAGAGAATAACCCAAACCAAGCATTACCGAGTAGCAAAACCCAAGCAACAGGGTATTACCCAAGCAGCCTCCAAACATACTAAAGAAAAAAACAAATATATTTTTGGTTGTGTAGGATTGCATATGACCCAAGATGCTCCTGCATCAGACACCTAGGGTTACAAGAAATGATTCCCTGAATCATGTATCAAGTCCAAATTGAAATAAATCCTACTTAGATTGAGAAATCTAAGATGAGTCCTCAGTTGGTCTATTCTTCCACTTCACTAGGTACTCCATGTATGCTTTTCCTCTTGTACTTCTGTCAATTCTTTGTTTCAAAATCTTTTCAACTATTCCTCTATCTGCTTCTTAGGATAATCACTTGGTATAGTCACTTCTTCATTAGGTTCATGATATTCATATAAGTCTGAAATATTGAATATAGGTGATATATCCATGTCATTGTAATACCCCAAAATTTGCACCTTACAATTCTAATCAATTTTGGTGCATTCTCATCATCGAAGTCCTATGGTACTAGGAAAATTCTCCTTCCTAATTGTCTTTAATTGACTTAGTCTCAAATGTAGAAAAACTAAATGTGCATAAATCTTACACTATATTTAATTCCTAAATTTTCAAGATTTATTAGCTAAAATATCCCTATGATTAATTAATTTAATTCTAAAGTCCTAAGTGCTTTTAAATTAAATTAATCCAACCCCCTTTAGCTAATACACATCAAGGGAATTAAATATTATTTGGTTATTTGAATGGATTATCCTCTCTTGACTTTAATAATTCAAACAATGTGAAAAGCCACCCATGTGGCAATAATTAATTTATTTAATTAAATAATTCCTTCATATTGTCTCACCTTACTCCATGAAGATGAAGAGTCAGTCGTTTCTTCCCAAGAAACTCTTCATCCTTTCTTCAGGATTTTCTATATTATGGACCTTTTTTCCTTCATTTGGGGGAAGCAATTTTTAGAGTGCCAAAACTATAGTGAATTATTGTCTCAATTCTCTCATATTTTCAAGCTTTTATTGCATATTTAGTGTAATCTCATTTAGCTTAATGGTATTCTTCATCTCAATTTAGTTTGTTTACTTATCAAGTAGCTTAATTTTTTTATCTCTTTCAAGTTTCTTAGATTAAAATCTGCGTCTTCATTCCTAGATTACAATTGCATCTCTCATATAGAATAAATTTCATTTCAGTTTTCAATGCTTTCAAATCCTCCATTTTAGCAATGGTCTATGGTTGTTGGCTCTCATTATGAGAGTAATTAAACACCCCAACTAAATAGGAGGCAACAGGTTGATTCGATCGATATTATGGAATGAGCAATTCATGTTCATGTTCACGATTCAATGATTGAGCAATGACTATGTTGTGTTGTGGCTGATTTAGAGGTCAACATTCAGACACATACATTTTGGTGCCCACTGTGGGGCAGAAAATTGATTTCCGACCTCACTCTCAAAATTCTTTTGACAAAATTCCATACTCTATCATACGCCCATACTCCTTTGTGTACAAATTCTCATGCGAGAATTATGAGCATATCGCACGAAGTTGTGCTTTCATTAGCAATCTTTCATGCAACAAAGCACTTTCTTGTGCCAGCTGTTGCATTTCCTCGCACAAAGCCTTGTACTTCCTCATGTGAGACATGGTGCCAGTCTCTGGAATTTCACACTTTCTACAATTACTATTACTGTTTTCCTGATTATTTTCCCATGCTACTGTTTTATCTCTCTGATTTCTCTGACAGTGTAATAGTGGGCTGCAGGTCACTTGATGAACACATAAACTTGCTAATGGTTTTCTTGCAGGATGGTTGTCAAAGATCATTTTAAAACATTGTGCTTGTTTATTGCTTTCATCACATAGTATAATTAGGGCCTTGTTAAAATTTCTTGTGAATCTTGATAGCAAAATAGGGGAATAGGCTCTTCATTACATGGAAGTGATGCCCATGGATGAATTCGAGACCCAAACATTTCTAACATGATGGAGACCTAGGGAAGCAAGGAAAGGTAACAAACCTTTAGCACGTTCACTTGTTAGGGGATTACGCTCTTCTCTCTTTGAGAGAATCAGAAACCCAAAAGCTTGTGAATTGGTTGGAGGGGAGTTAGCTCGGTGATAAATATGTCTTGCATGTTTGGGTAAGGTGAAGAGGTAGAGAAGTATGCTCTTCCCTCTTTGAGAGAATCATAAAATACGACCCTCGAATCTAAGCCAAGTTTTGTGTCACCTTTAGAGGGCCTGCCGAAAGTTGAACCTCCGGGAACGACCCAAGTGAGTACACACCTATCCCCAGTGATTCCACCTCATAATAATAAAGTATTCTTTGTCGAGCCCAAAGACTCCAAATCCATGGTAACTTCTTTCTCATGATTCTAACTATCATCTTGAGAAATCCTTGTCTATTGTAGTGAGTGGCACCTCTCCTAGCCCTGCTTGCAGGGGTGTATGACTTTCAAGTGTTGGTGTGGCTATGAGGCCCAAGCCCTGTATCGGGGACACCAAAGGTTATTGTGAATGGAAGCCTAATAATAACTTTCTTAGTTAGTTTCCTAACTGGATCACCTCCAAAAGGACACATAATCTTTGCATAGGGAGGGGGAAGAATCTCTCCCCTAGATTCTCAGCATAGGTATGCACCTGGATGCTTGAAGGTGGTATATGACACTGGCTCCTACTTTAAGGGTAACCTTCGAAGATATATTATTTAGTCCTTGGAAATGCCAAAAACACGAGTGCCCTCTAGAGGGTGACACAGGTGTGTGGAGTGCATGCATACACATAAGCCAATGAGGCACAGATTTTGTCTTCTCTACCATTTTTTTGTAGGGATAACTAGCTGCTTGTTTTGAGTCTTAAACTATCCAATCATGATTAAACAAAGATTCCCATGTTTCTACCAAGTTGCCTTGTCCTTGGTAGAACTATTTGCGACTACTTCTTGCATCACTATTACTTGATCAAAACTTTGTGCTTGTTAACGATTGCTTGTCACATTCAAACTGAGATTGCTGATCTGAACTGTCATAAAATTGTCCTAAATCTAGAAATTATGTTAGAGAATAGTCTTGACTGTGTCTTGAAATCTGACTTTTGTCTCAAAAACTGAGTCAATCTATTAAAACCTGGAATTTTCTCGCGTGAGATTCTAGAAACTGAGAATTTCCTCACGTGAGCTTTCATTTCCTTGAATGTAGTTAAGCATTTCCTCATGTGAACTAGCACTTTCTCGTATGAGTCTGTACCCTGGTGTCCCAAAATAGAAAGCTATTTCCCATTGAGTGATGAGTCTTTCGCCTGATCTGACTTTTGTCTGAGGATTAATTGCATGTTTCCCTATTGTCTGAGGTCTAAAACTAATTGTCTCCAGTTGTTAAATGACTGATTCTCACTCAAACTCATTTTTTCTCTTTGTTCTCTGTGCTTTTGTACCTCACGATGTGATAGTCACATCTTGGATATTCTAGCCATATTCTTGAAAATTCATGTCGGGTACATTTCACATCTTGGTTGTTCTATCCTTTATCTCCTTTTTTCTATTTCTAGAGACAGAGTTCTGAGTTGGATCCTAAGTCCTCTCTCGTTTCATCTTCGTCTATGCCTATTATGACTAGAAGTGGAAACATATTTCCCATTTGTGGTTTTGGAATAAGTAAAGGTAGATCTCGTAATCAAGGAAAAGGTCATTCCGAACCTATTGTTCAATTTGATAATCAAGAGGGATCCTCAAGTTCTTCCTCTCTATTTAGTATAGGTCCCAGTCCAAATCAAAAACCGGTGTTCAAGCAGTGCTATAATCCCTTATTTCAAAGACAACCTGAACTATTGTTTCAATATCAACAAAAAACTCATTTCTTCTAGATCAACAAAACGTTGGAAGGTCGCTTACTTGGGTCAATCTTCTTGACAATCCTCACTACCTTATTGATCCTTCTGGACCCATCGACCCCTTTGACCCACCAAAAGTTACATTGGCCATGAACTCTCAGCTGAATACACACACTCACACTGAACATGTGCACACAACACAATCCTACATCAGCAACATGGGAAGCCCTTTTGAATTCCTACAAGGTCAATATAGCGAGGTCCATGATCAATCTCAAAATGATCAGAATCACCAATCCCAAGCTAATTAGCGAGCACATCACCATCGCCCTCCTCCACATGACCAGAGTCAAGATCAGAACCCAAGAATTTATGAGATCCTCGGTAATGATGATGATCTGATAACTCAAAATGACATATATGTTGCAAAATCTAATAAGGGTCTCATCAAGATGATGGAAATTCTCCTTGCAGAAGATAAAGAGAAATAGTTTCTAGAATTGGCATACCAAGGACTTAAGCTACCCCTAGATTTCAAAGTGGAAACACTTGTGACTAAAGAAAAAGAGACTGAGACTACCAAATTTCAAAAGATGATTCAATATATGCAAAACCAAATTAGCTAACTTGTAAAGGATAAGGACAAACCTGTACAACAATTTATGATGGAGAGCATCTTTCCTTTTCCTTTTGATAGGATTCTTCATATGCCACCTTTTCACAAGGGTGTGGAACTCCCTAAGTATGACAAATATCTGGGTACCACTAATCCTCAGGATCATCTGAGAGAATTTGGGTCCCTATCTAGGGAATTCATTCACAGCCAAAATTATTTCATGTGTCTCTTTCCTTGAAGTCTGGGTGGGCCTTCCATGGAGTGGTTTTCTCGACTACCCACCGGCATTAAGACTTTTGATGAGATCGTAAATCTCTTTATCTAGCATTAATCTCACAACATAAAGCATCCCATCAACATCAGGGACCTTTGAAATCTCAAGCAGAGACAAGGGGAGAAATTCCTGACATTTCTCCAGAGATGGAGACAGCTTTGCAACAAGTATCCTCATAAAATACCCGAATCTGAGAAACTCGACATCTTCTTGGACAATCTCACTCCTGATTTTGGGTATCAAGTACAGCTTCAAGTTCCCCTAAATTTTGACAACATGATTAATCAAGTTGTGAGGATAGAGGCATTTATGGTTAAGAAAGGAGAATTGACTTTGTACAAAGACAACAAACAAGGTTCCTCCTCTTCCAACAAAGATAAATGGAAGTTTATCAACAAGAATAGGAACTGTTAGGGATTTTTCTTGTATGAATCACAGTGCCTGAATAATTACTTAAACACCATGCCTTCTAATACTGATTTAGATACAAGAAAATCCTAATTGCTAAGGATTGGATAAGATCCTTCTTCATTTTGAGCTCTACATATACTCAGGCAGGTTTTACCTCTTTATGATTGTTGATTACACAGTATGTATAAAAGTGGACACTGATTTGCTATTAGGAGTTATTGATCTAACTTATGAAACATTCTGCATATGACCAAGCATAACCAAATGCAAAACTTAACAAGACAAACCACGGTTGTAAATATACCATAAACCAATGATACAAGGACTTTCATCCTTCTTCCTTTTAAGGAGGGATAACCTAGTTGATTCACTCTCTAAGGAATCACTAAGATGGACAATATCCTGCTGATATAAGTCCTCAATGAGTTCATCTCATTTTTTCTTAGTAACATAAGTATTTTGATTAAAATGATTTTGAATGGCTTTGAATACTTGGATGATGATATATTATCAGACCAAATCCTAGATCAGTGCATATCCTTTGGGCTACAGAATCAATAAACTAAAGTTTCACAGAAACAAAATACTATAAGCTGCCTTACAACCTACATGCAATTCAGATAAAATGCCTTACAAATTATCCTATCACCTCTATGATATTGTATCAAATCCTTAACTATTGTTATGCTCCCTGAAACTACTCACAAAACTTAGTTCTTTCCTTGAAAGAAACTTGCAAGTAATTAGATAGCTACCTTGTAACCAAAATGCTTAAAAATGCCCTACAGATTTAAACATAAAAGAGCATACACAAATAGTAAAGAGACAACAATAGAAAAGAGTAAAATTGCATCATATTTTATTGATAGTATCTTTCTTCAATACATGGAAATCTTAAAAGCTTGAAGACGCAGACACAAATCTAGAAAGTCTAATTTTTGTAATATATTTCATCCTTTTCAACTATTACAATTCGGTCTATATATAGGTCCTTAACCATCTTAGAATCCTTTATCTTAGGATGCAACAAGCTTTAGATGGTTTAAGGAACCTAACCCTAAAACTATAGAAAAGACAAAAAAGGAGAATGTAGAAGCGGTGGAAAGACAAAATCAGGGGATGAAATCTGATACTCTTTGACCTTTTCTGTATATGGCGCCTTTGTCTGACAGTATTTAGGATAGCTTCTAGAAATTATATCAAAGTCAAGTGACCTCCCTTATAGGCTCACCTACACTTATCCTTCGCAATAACTAATCCTCCCTATGCTCAATGGTCAGGCGCCCAGTGTTCCCTTCTATTCATCATCTAGGACTTCCTCCTCCGCTACAAGCTTCTTCTTCTTGGGCCTAGTCATCAGGTCCCATGTTTTCACTTCATCCTCTTTAGGCCACTTAAAGCTTAGTGTGCTCTGTACCTATGCCTTTTGTCTTTCCCACCTGACATTAGTGATGCTTTTAACATCTACTAGGAATCTATTGATGTCAATCTCTGCTTTGAAAGCCTCATCCAAAATCTTATTGAAGCCTTCCAAATCCAAATTTGATCCTGAAATGAATACCTCATTACTAGGCATCTTATTATCAAATTCACTCCTCCAAGCCTCTAGGGCCTTCACTTCATCATCTTCTCCTTTAAGGGGAGGAACAAATCTATTTATCTAGAGAGAACAGGCTCAATTTAGCCTCTACTTGATTCAACTTGCGCTTAAAGAATGACAAGGCTACATTAACATTGTTAACCTCATCTTCTACCTCTATCACAACCTCAGGTAAATTTGACCTAAGAGGCTACAAATAGGCAAGTTTCTCAAGAAGTTGCACCCTAGGAGACCAATTAACAAAATAAGGGTTCAGAGTAGCAATGTACCCTATTATCTCTGTGTGTAGGGTGGGCAACTTGTTATAAGAATTCAAAATGACATATGTCTTATCCTTCAGTATGTCAATCATGTGTTGTAAAATTCATCTAAATGCATTTAGGGCTATTTCATTCTTCTTTTTGCCCATATCTTCTTTCTCATCCATCTCCTCTGATTTTTCCTTCTCCTCAATTTGCAAGGGCTATTGTGGTGGAACATACACCACCTTAGGTTTTTCTTCAAGTTGCTTCAATAATTCTGCAATCACCTGGTTCTATTGGTGTATCTTTATGTGGCATAACTCCCTGTCTTTGGTGAGGGCACTAGTCTCTTCAACCAAAATGCTACACTTATCAGAAAATTGCTTTGTCTTGTCTTCATTTAAGTGAGCCCAGTGAGTCATGATCTGAGAAATCTCTAGATCCCTTGTATTCTACACTGTCCAGACCATCTGGTTTCCCACCATATTCTCCTGAATGTTTACCAATTGAGGTTTCTGGTCTTTAGGACAAAGGCTCCACATGGAAAAAGCTTGAGACTTTGTGCTATACCCAAAACACTTTATCATGTCACCCATCTGCACTTCGCTTGCCATTTTTAGGTCTTGTTGCTTCCTTATTTGGTCAATGATAAAAGCTGAAGCCAAGTCCCAGCCCTCAGCTAGCAATATGCCACTGTTCAAAACCATTTTCCTTGCCTCATCTGGAGAGCCATCTTCACTTTCAGGGTCATATGCTTGTAAGGCTAATAGAGCCTCATTAGTGATTGTTTCCTCTCCATCAACTTTCAATTGAGCCCTTATCTACTCCTTATGCCATCTTAGAAAGTCTTTGAATTCATTAGTCTTGATGAAATTGTCATCACTTAGAAATTGTTGCTGATGTATGAATCTTTCATCAATGCATGCCTTCAGAGGAAACTCTATATTCTCCTCTTCATCTAGCAACTGCCTCTTCCCTTGTCTAATCAACTTTCTTAGGTTATGATCATATAACCTATTCCCAAGAATGAGAGCACTCACTTTATATTTTTTCTTCTCCTGCCTAACAGTTGAAGTTTGGCCTATGTCAACTTTTTTCCTTTTGGCTGAGGGCTCCTCTATATCATCTGGCTGAGAGGCCTTTGTTAGCTCAATGATATGGCCCTCTCCTCCATGCAACTATGGTGCCTCTGCAACATCTTGTTGAGGCTGATCATACTGAGGTGGATGGGCATAATCACCATCACTACCACTTTCATATTATGATTCTGAATGCTCAGGCTCTTGAGCTCCTTTCTTATCCAAAACATTGTCAAGTTGTTCATAGAGTATATAGAAATTATCTATCATGGATTTGATCCTATCAAAATAGGGCAAATCAGGGTAAAAGCCTCCAAAAGCCAACCCATTTCTCTTTATCTGCTTTTCTAGATTCAGCAACTCCTGAATCCTATCCCTTCTTGTTCTAATTTCATCTTCATCAAGAAGGTTTCTTGTTGCATCCTCTTCTATACATTCACAATGAACATTTGTATTAGGGATTGTGGGGGTTAAAGGCTTCCTGACTCCTGCCATGAAACCCTCAGGGTCAATGTATCTATATGATGTTTCCCCCATTCTACAAATCTCCAACCACTTACTGACTGAGTCAATAGCACCCTTGCCAATGGTAAAATTAAAGATCTTGAACTGTCTATGGGTTAAGGTCCCCTTTGTGTGTGGTGCAAAATGTTCATTATCTATTAATAACAGCTGCCAAATGAATTCCATGGCAGCAAGTCTTGATGGCACATGGTAGGGTAAGATATGTGGTGGATGTATGCATCCATATACCCTAATCATGGTGAAGTTCTCTTCTAGAAATAAGTCTCCCCAATTATGATCTCCCTCCCACTTATCTATATACTCACAAGGCCTCAGTAGTTGCAACACCTTGATTGGGAGCCTTGTCTTGTTGATGCCCATGCTCTGCATTATTGGATATACAATCCAGTTCTCGAATGCATAGTAATCACAATCTTTGGATGTATAGTTCCAAATCCTAACCCAAAACTGAATGGGATTAGGCCTATCCTAGAAAATCCTCTGAGGATTCAAGTTGTTCACATCCATGATCCCAAAGTTTAAATGTAACAAAAAATGCATCATAATGGAATAGTGAAAGAACCTAGGTTCTTTCTCTTTGGGATCCTTCATCTTCTTCTGTATAGCTACAAATCCTTCATGCATCTTGTTAATGATGTACTGTATGTAGTCATAACTGGTGCTAGAATGCACCTCTTGCAAGTCAAGTACCATCATCAAAATTCCAGCGTTTATCTTCTCAGCTCCTCCATCTATCCCTAACACTCTACACAGGGCATAGACGATATACTTGATATAGAAATGCAGGTCCTTAAAGAAATAGGGTGCTATACCATGTATAGGAGTAAGATGGTTCCTAACCTCCTTAAGTATATTTTTTTTTAATTGACCCCTAGCAATACTAGGTTTTAACCTATACCTCTCCTCTTGCTCAGTAATATTGATTTTTGTGGACATAGTACTATATAAGCCAAAGGCTTGCATAAATGAGTTTCTGTTCAAAATTAACAGGGCAGTGCCATCATTTTTCTTAATTGTCTTAGACAGGACATCATAGTGACTGGCCAAACCTAGAAACAAGTCTACATCTATATAGACATCAAGGACAATTAACCTAGCCAGACCACAAGTCCAAGGGTTTGATACTAGGATGGCTTTATCAGAATTATTATAGAAGTAGTTGTAAAGAGAAAAACCTGTTGAGCCTGGACTGTGAGCATCTCTAATCTCATAGTAATCATCTGTCAATACATTCGCATTGGCCCTCTTGTTCTATGTGGACCCTGGAAACAACTTCAGGAATTCATCAGAATAATTCCTTTTCCCTTTTGCATCGTCATCAACCTCATCATTTCTCCCACTGGTTGAAGCCAAACTGACCGCTCTACTCATTTTTTCTTTTTTTAAATCCTCTCTTTTACTGATATTGAAACAAATCTTCTTTGTGCACTGTTCTAGTAATTTAAGAGTTGATAATCAATTGAGTACTCTGCAATTTGACCAATTTCTGCAATATGAAAACAGAACACCTAGCACTTCTTCACTCTGTAATTTTGAATGCAAGATAAGTTGAAAATGAGCTTTCTATCAATTCTTTATGGTAACTATTTCAAGTACATAGCTCATTATTTGAAAAATCATCAATTCTGCTTTCAATTCAACATGCTATGAAATTAATTGAAAACCTAGCCGTAGTTCATGAAAGTGATAGGAAATCAAAATCATTTATGTGTATCTTTAGAAAAACCCTTATAAAATTTGAAGGAGGTGACATGTCTTCATATAATTGGTCCTCTGTCAGACATCTCAGCTACCCTTTTCACATAGTAATTAGTATTCTAGATTGTTATTGGACGTTGAATCATTCATGTTGTCATGTCAGATACTGCCACCTTTTCTGAAAATTCATATTTAGCGACCACGCGACTGTGTAATATCTCCTTATCACTGACCATACTCTTTAACCCTCAATTCTTTTGGAGATCTAGCAACTGTGTTATTTTCTATTCCTGGCTTAACCATATTCAACTTCTGGTGATCACGCGACTGTGGGAATCAAAGTCACTGGGTAATACACTTAACTCAAAGTTTATTTGGGGACTCCGTGACTGATGGTTATCTTCACCTTTTACTATTATCTCTAGGTTGTTGAATGTTATCTTTCTTTATGAGACCCCATGACTAACCTTGGTCACCCAATCGTTGATTACAAATGTTAGTTGACAATTCTTTTAGAGACTACGCGACAAACATTGGCTTTTGGTTTTAATTCAGAGACTATGTGACAAACAACTATCTCCAAGTCGTAAGCACTTTTACCTTTAAGCACTTTTGATCAAAGACTTCATGACCACCGTTGATCTTTTCACCTTTTACATCCGATGGTTCCACTAAGTCACAAAGTAATCCTTAATACCTTGAAATTATTTGGAGACTACGTGACAACAAAGAACTTTATACTTAGTCTCCTAATTGCCAGATGACCTCATTCCTTTTGGAGACCACACAACTAACCTTTATCTTTTTCATTGTGGACACGTGTCCCATCTAAATTTTTGTCTCTGAATCACCGAATAAACAATGACTTAGCATCTTAATCCAGCGACTACCCGACTGTCTTATATTCCAAACTGCATGTGGTTTTTCATGAATTCTCGGCATCTTTCAATTAACTGTCATCTCTTTTGGAAACTACGCGACATAAAATTTTAACATATTACTCAACTGCAATCCAATTCAGAGACTACGCGACTAAAGCAATCGCTAAGTCTCATAAAAATTTACTAACCACTGGCTTTTTCACATGACACCATGACTCAACTGTTTATCCTGCTTCTGATTGCTGACGTGCTTCTTTATTTGGAGACTTCGCGACTAAAGGGCTCCGCCAAGTCTCATAAAACATAAAGAATATTCTATTTTCTTAAGAGACATCCCAACACTAGTTAATCGCCAGGTCTCATAACCAAAAGGAATATGCTATTTGGATCAAGCGACTAGGCAACCATGATAAAAGAGAGATGACTTAAGTTGTTCAAAAAGGTAACGCCAAAATAGAAACCCGATGAACATTTTTAGGGTTTTTTATCATTTTGGCATAGAATAGGACCTAGGGTTTTGAGGTTTTGCATTTTCATGTGGATTTTGACCTAAAGACCCAAAAAATTCATAGGGAAAATACGAGGATGAGATACTTCTGACTTAGGAAAGAAAAAAGTAAGAGGATCACAAAATTTTAGGGAAAATGGACTAGAACTAGGAATACAACCAACAAGAACATTTTGAATGATGGAGTGGTTGATAATGTGACCCCGATTCCTTCAAAATCATGTTTTAATCTTACCTCTAGCGTACAAGTGATCAAAACTGCTGAAAAGGCTGCAATGAACACTTAGCCGCCTTCAAGATTCTCTAGCAACAAACCTTGGGCCTCTCAACCCAAGCATGAATTCAATTCCTTGGGAGAACCACTTGATGTAGTTTACAAGACTTTGGTGCAAAACTAGGTTCTCACTCCTTTGGACAAGCATCCATATGATCTGAAATTGTGACCCCATTGGTGGAACGACAACACATACTGTGACTATCACCAAAACAAATGTCATAAGACTTCTACTTGTCCTTAGTTGCTCCATAAGATCCAAGACCTGATTGATAATGGTGATATTGCTGTGGATAATCATAATAAGAATTCAGATCACCAGGCATTTAAAGATCCCTTTCCTCCTCACGAGAAAGGTGATTCTTCCAACACTAAGAACAACAATGATGACAATGTCATCAACATCATCGAACCTATCAAAGTTGAGTATTGTGATGTGATTACTATCAATGAGAGCGGGGATGCTCCTAAGCCTAAGACCCCATTCATCTTAAGAGGCCCTATCTCTCTCTTGTCTGAACCTGAATCATCTCAAGATTGTGCAAACATCGTTACTAGATCCCATGCTAAGATCACTCTCAAGGGTCCTAACCCTCCTACTACTACATCCACACCAAAGAAAACTGCAGATAAAGCTATTCTTGGCCCTACCAACAAGACCACGAAAATGGTCCCCACACCTCCTACTACTAATTATAGCATTCTCAACCAGCTACAAAGAACAAATGCTCAAATAACCATCTTTGAGTTGTTGAAGATCTCGCCTGCTCATAGGAAGATTCTGGATAAAGCCCTCACAGAGGCTAACATCCCCAAAGACATTAATCTTGATCAGTTTCAATCTATAGTGGGTCACTTGAATTCACCACACTATATGTCTTTCTCAGAATAAGATGACCATTTGGTCAGCCACCCGCATAATGCCCCTTTGCATATAGAGGTCGTGATTGGGAAAAAGCACATCCGCTGTGTCCTTATTGATAACGGTGCTAGCCTCAACATCTGGTCTTCTCACTTGCTCACTCAGCTAGGCTATGATAAAGATTGCATAGATTCCCACAAGAAAATTACTATCAAAGCCTATGATGAAGAAGATAGCAATTCTAAAGGTTTAGTTGTGCTACCTATTCAGGTTGGACCTGTTGAAAGAGATGTCACTTTCCAAGTGCTAGACATTCTTTTTCCTTACAGAATCTTGTTGGGAAGACCATGGATCTATGAAATGCAAGCAGTTCCTTCTACATATCATCAGTGCATCAAGTTTCATTTCCATGATGCAAAAGTGGCAGTTTTTCCTAATATGGGCTCTTCTTGTAATACGCTCACATAGTGAGCTAATAGTTTTATTCCTGCTAACAGAGAATCCACAGAATTCTATGATGCTGAGCTTAGAAACATGGAATAGATTTTGAAAATAAAAGACATAGGAATAGGAGGGTATCAAATAGAACCTATGCTATCATTAGCAGCTCTACCTCCATCTCCTCGTTCTTACAGGAGACCTTCTAAGAACAATAAATCTTCTACTACTCCTCCTGAAATAGTTTACGATGGTGCCTTTGTACGGGCTTCAACACCATTAGAATATGAAGATGAGGAAAGAGATGTTAAAGCTTGGCTTTTCAAAGGAAAGGACATATCTAAATAGACCACCCCAGCTTGTGAAATAGATCCTAATAGTGAAGGTCTTAAAATCATGAAACACTTTTGATACAAAGGGAGTGGTCTAATAGGGATGAATGGTAATGGGCTAGTTTAACCTCTTGAAGCTACCGATTAAATAATGAAAGATACAACTAGTTTAGGCTTCAAGAAGATCCCATTCCATCTAGGGATTAACAAATTTGTGCCAAAAATCAATCCTCAACTAGAACCTGAAGGCACAGCTATAGTTGACACCGTAGAGGATAGCTCTGACGAGGATTACTTTCCTTTTCCTATTCCTCCAGATCTGGCAGAATTCTTTGCTAAGTCAGATGATGTCATAACACATGTCAGTATAGCCAAGGTTGGCAGTGACTCGAATGGTGCTATTCCATTCACTTCTCTGACATGCGAACAATGGAAAATGTTACAAGACCATGGTTTCCAAGGTGAACGATACATATCACCACAGTTTCAAGAGCAGTTTGTACAAGAATGGGCTGGTGTCACAACAACTCCCAAAAATTCATGGTGCAAACATCCTAGTTAGATTTGAGACACAGATTCCCATGAATATGAGTTCAACAGTATTTTAGAAGCATCCTCTGACAGGAATGTTGATACTACACATACATCTGAAAACCTTCTCGACATAGGTGAAAGGTCTAGTATAAGGTCTAATGATTCTGATTCCATAGATATTAACGTGTCTTCTACTATGGTCACTAGGATTTAAAGGGATTCAAATACACCTTTGGATGAGTTTCTCTAGGTCTCAACTTACTAGTCTTCACTTTCGATGATTATACCATGAATGCACTTGAACCCATCACTTCTCTCTCACTCCAACATCTTGAGCTAATAGACTAGAATTCCCCTTCCTCATCCAACGAAGTCCTCACATTCCAGAATGACTATGCTCTAGCCTATTATCTCTACATTTTTGAACCTGTAACATCCTCCACTATCAAATATAGTGTCAGCATGACTGAAAGTGATATCAATTATCTTAATCATAAAATCAAAAGAAGAAAAAGGCGCTCTAACGGTGAAAACCACATTATGGCATTGTCAGAGCCAAAAAAAGTAAAAAGAATACACATATCCAAAGGTGAAAACCTCTTCGAGGTGCTTAAGGATGAGATACTTGATGTGCTTCTAAGTCATTTCTAGGAACAATCATTTGTGCTAATTGAGCCGACTCAGTCAGTAAATTTGGGTACAGAAGAACATCCGCACATTATTCATATGGCTAAATCATTGTATGCAGAAGAAATCAAAGAGTTCAAAGATTTATTCAAAGAGAAAAAGATAAAATTTGCATGGACATACTCTGACATGCCTGGTGTAGATCTTGATTTTATCATGCATCACCTTTCAATAGCTCCTGGAGTAAAACCAGTCAAGCAAAAACTCAGAAAAATGCATCTACATGTCGCTCTACTTGTCAAGGCAGAATTAGAGAAAATCCTAAAAATTGGATTCATCAAAGAAATTTACTATGCAGAATGGATCTCCAACATAGTTCCAATGTCGAAGCATGACAAATCTATCAGAATCTGCATAGACTTTAGGGACTTAAACAAGGCATGTCGAAAAGATGAATTCCCACTACCCAACATTGATATGATTGTGGATATGACAACAGGGTATGAAAATTATTCACCAATGGATGGTTTCTCTAGCTACAGCCAAATCAAAATTGCACCAGAGGACCCAAAAAAGGCTACTTTCACTTGTGCATGGGGCACTTTCTGCTAAAATTTTATGCATTTTGGTCTCAATAATGTTGGTGCCATGTATCAAAGAGCAGTCACTACTATATTTCATGATATGATGCACAAAAAAATAGAGGATTATGTTGATGACACCCTTGATAAAAGCATGGAAAGGAAGGAACATATTACTGATCTAGGCCCTATACTGGATCATATGGAAAAGTTTAGACTACGTCTCAATCCTAAGAAATGTGCATTTTGAGTAACTTCTAGAAAATTTCTTGGTTATATCATATCCGCAAAAGGTATGAAGGTGGATCCTGAAAAGGTGCAAGCTATCATGGAAATTCCTCCACCTTGCAATATCAGTCAAACAAGAGGTCTTCAAGGTCTACTTCAGTCTATCTGATGCTTCATCTCACAGCTAGCTGACAGGTCACATCCATTTACTAAGACTCTGCATAAAGGTGTGACTTGTGAATGGAACAAAGAATGTGAACAAGGTCTTCAACAAATCAAAAAATATCTAGCTAATCCACATATATTAATGCCTCCTATTCATGAGAAGTCATTAATCTTATACATATCAGCTACAGAAACATCTTTGGGTGCTCTATTGGACCAAGAAGTTCAAAACAATAAAGAAAGAGCAATCTATTACATCAACAAAACATTGGTCTCCTAAGAAATGAATTATTCTGTCATTGAGAAAGCTTTCTTGGCGGTGGTGATTTCTTTCCAAAATTTATGGCATTACATGCTTGCTCACACTACAAGGCTCATTACAAAAAATGATCCATTAAAGTACTTACTCAGCAAAGCTTCCCTCATGGGTAGATTAGCTAAGTGGGTCATGATACTTAGTGAATTTGACATTGAGTATGTGTAAAGAAAAGCTATCATGGGGCAAGCAATTGTAGATTAGTTGGCTGGGGCACCTATTGCAGACTATCAACCATTAAGGATCAAGTTCCCAGATGAGTCCATCATGCTTCTCACACATCAGGCATGGACCATGTTCTTGGATGGATCATTCACCCAATAGGGGTCAGGCGCTGGAATCTTGTTCATTACACCTCAGTGGTATTCATTACTAAAGGCTTACAAAATGTAGTTTCCTTGCACAAATAACACTGCTGAGTATGAAGCCTTGATTAATGGATTAAAGATCACTATTGAATGGCGTGTCAATGAGCTCAAGGTCTTTGGAGATTCATATTTGGTTATCAATCAGGTGAATGATATCTACCAAACAAAAGATGAAAAACTAGTGCCTTATAAAAAGATGGTTGATGATCTCAAGAAATACTTTTCACACATTACTTTCCAAAAAATTCCAAGGGCAGATAATAAAGCATCTGATGCCATGGCTACTCTGGTCTCCATGTTACAAATGCCAGAAAATGACTTCTGACATGAATTCCTAGTTGAGACGTTA
This sequence comes from Thuja plicata, assembly GCA_018584345.1. Taxonomy (NCBI): domain Eukaryota; kingdom Viridiplantae; phylum Streptophyta; class Pinopsida; order Cupressales; family Cupressaceae; genus Thuja; species Thuja plicata. Next base: position 3,029,431 of record MU226765.1, read on the forward strand.
TGCTACCCTACTTATAATTCCCCTGAATCCCAGATGATTTGTTTAGTCATTGTACATGACTCATCCCGCTACCACCATATTTACTCCTACCTTTGTGACTAGAAAATTCTGGACACTTACACCCAAAATGAGAAATGTCTCTTAATACACAATGCTTCATTGTTTGTCATCATAGCTAATGACTTATATAGGTGAGGTCTAGATGGTACCATCCTTAGGTGTTTAGAACCTGATGAGTCCAAACATATGTTAGTAGAGGTGCATGAAGGCATCTATGGGTCTCACTCAAACGGCCTAACACTAGCTTGCAAACTTATTAGAGCTGGTTACTATTGGCCGAATATGGAGAAAGAAGCTACACAATTTGCTAAATCTTGCAAATAGTGCCAGCTTCATGGAAATATGATCCATGCTCCTTCCAAGGAGCTCATTCCTTTCATCATATTTTGGCCATTTCAGTAGTGGACCTTTGACTTGGTGGGTCAGATACATCTATCTTCTTCAAGGGGACATAAATTCATCATTACTACTATAGACTATTTTACCAAGTGGGTTGAGGCAGTTCCCCTCATCGTAGCTGATGGCAAGTTTATGGCCATATTTATACTAAACTACATCATTTGTAGATATGGTGTCCCTCATCAATAATCACTGACTATGGGGGCAATTCAAGAACAAGGATCTAAAAGAATTATGCTCTAAGTTCAGAATTATTCAGCACTGGTCTTCTATCTATTATCCCTAGGGTAATGGATAGGTAAAAGCTTCAAATAAGACTATTCTCAAGATCTTACACTACACAATACACAAATCTGGGTGAGACTGGCATCTCCAGATTAATCAGGCTTTATGGGCTTAGCTCACCAGCATACGGACACCAATAGGGGCCATGCCCTTTTCTCTAGTTTATGGTGCAGATGCAATGATTCCTATTGAGGTTGAGATTCCTACCTTGCAAGTCTCTCTAAAGGGCCTCATTACTGATGATGGTATCAGAATATATTGGCTTCAAGAGCTTGAACTACTAGTTGAATGTTGGAAATTGGTGTTCAGTCATCTCTAAGCATGTCAGAAGAGAATATCTAAAAGCTACAACAAGAGTGTCAGACCAAGGGAATTCCATATGGGTGATCTCATCCTAAGAGAGAACCCCAAGAATCAACAGCAGCGAGTCTAGAAAGGAAAATTTGAACCAAATTGGCTTGGTCCATATGTTTTCATTGTAGTATTTGGGTCTGGCGCTTACCAGCTGTCTACCACAGAGGGGGAACAACTCAAAGATCTTATTAATGCTCTTCATCTGAAGAAGTTCTACAGTTGAGATGTCTTCTAAATGCTCATGTACATACTCTATTCTGAGAAAATCCTAAAAATTGCAAAATGTCCTAAAAAAATGATCATCTTAGTGAAAACCTGGCAAACAGGCACTTTCATGTATCTATTATCTTGGTGAAAACTTGGTAAATAGGCACCTTGATAATACTAAAAAAATTGAAAAGCATAAAAAATAAATAAAAAATAAAAAAATGAAAAATACAAAAAAATGAGAAAAAGAGAAAAATGTATCACTGATGAAAACCTGGTAAATAGGCGTCATGGTAGCAAAAATAGAATTTTTTCCAAGAGGGTGAAAACCTGGTAAATAGGCGCCTCTTGTTCCACATTGCTATATCTATTGCAACATCATTTGGCATTATGCATTTTCTTTGTTGCTTTGCTTCTTTGCTACTTTCCCGCTTTCCTACTTGCATTTGTTTTCCTGCACGCTTTCAGTTACCTGCCAAGACACCAACTTACACGGATTGAAACTGGTCACTAGGGGCAACCCTCCTAGTCTAGGGGGCACTTTCCTATCATCTTTTGGGATCTCCTTCATGATAGTCACCAGTGGCTCTCACTGCGTCTGCCTACTATCATTTTGCTTATACTAAGATCTCTCTCTTTGAGGATCTCCCTTACATTAGTCACCATTGGTTCTCACTACATCTGCCTATTGATACCTAGTTATTCCTTTGATCTTTTATCTCGAGAATCTCTCTCACGTTAGTCACCAATGGTTCTCACTATGTCTGTCTACTGTCGCTATACTTTTGAGATCACTCGCATCCATTACAATTGGTTTTATACCTAAATGCTCTATCTATCGATACTTAGTCTTGATGATTCTTTGCTTTAGTCTGTACAAAGCTTTCAGTTACTTTCGTGACACTTTGGTTCTTTTGCAAACCCCTCTGACTTAACATTGATTCAATGCCATATGCCTTGGGGCAACAACATCGAATTTGTCCCCACAGCACAAGACAAGTCAGTCATCACACGTTACTTAGGGGTGCGAGTCCCCACTTTGATCACATATTTGGTTTACACCTGAGTCATTAATCTTGTCATTTCAGAAGGACAACTCGCTACTGACGCAAATAGGTGTTTTTCAACACCACCATCAACAGTGTTTTTTTTCAACACTATCTTTGGACACATCTGTGTTTTTCAACACACATTGGATATCACAAGCATAAACATCTATCGATGACAATCAAACACAATGCACTCACAAGCACAATGGTGTTTTTCAACACCCCTAAACCCATACATATTTGAAAACTTTGAAACTGGCTGAGCTATGCTTGAATCTTTCTTTGTATGTTATCTGTTCTCATAGATTTCATTTATATTTTCTTTTTCTACTTCTTGTGGGTGTGGTTTTGATGATCTGATAGTGTCAAATAAACAGGGTGTATGTGATAAGAGATTCTCCATTAAGGTGGGAAAGCCTCACATCCCTCGATCTTGTTTATTTGTATGCCAAGGGGAGGTTGGAACTATCTATTTGACTATTATTGATCTATTTGTTTACATGTGTTCTCTTACTATATCAAACTAGAAACAATGTTCAGGTCATCTTGGCTTTTGTGCCTTGGCGCTTACGTTTGTTTCCTACATTTTATCTGATGAAAGTCATATTCATATTCTTATGGTTGCATTGGTGCCAGTAAGGATTGTATCGACTCTGATGTTCCAAAATGCTCGATGGTGATAATTATGTGATGAGTCCAACAACCAAGTCCTAGGGTTGCATTTATCTTAGGCTTGCATTCACATTTTAAGCTTGCATAGCGATAGTTTTGGTGCTCTCTTCATTGTTTTCCCATCCTTTGAAGGTTCTCATCTTTTGTCCTAGATTCCTCTTGACTGTACAAGTGTCTAGTCCTTGCTCTCGATCTTCATTCATATTCTTTTGGTTAGTACCTGTCATATATTGTGATATCTTGCATGAGATGATTTGTACCATTGCATTCATTGCATTATATTCATTTCCACAAAAGTGCCTTTCCATACATTCATTTGCATTTACATATCCATAAACATGTGCATCCATTATAAGCATAAATCAAATCATACATAGCATTTATCCATCTAACATCTATCATTGCATTACATTCATTCATACATTAATAAAACATGTGCATAAACATTTTAATATTCGTCCATGGAATACATTTCTAATCCATACATCTAATCATATAGGAAACATCTCACAAGACATGCAAGTTTAAAGCAATATATAAACAAGTATAATGATGCCAAAATTGAGCTCATTTATATCAATCGATCAAGTGTACAATGGTGCTACTCAAGCATAGTATATCAAAATGGTGGTACAATATGTATCAAATGTCTCATCTATCCACTCCCACCCGAAGGAGGTGGACGAGGTGGCATGGCTTGCTACTAAGGAGGTTCATGTAGTGGTGGCTGTGGAGGTAGTCCCTATGGAGTGGCTCGTGCCCCAGCATACTCTGAAAATGGTAGAACCTGGTTCGCTGTCTCAGGAACTGCGATCATGTATGAAGCATAATAATAGGCTGACTAAGCAACCTCATATCTCACCTCTTCCTGTGCTTTGACCAGTGCCTCATGTAGTCCCCAGATCTCTCAATCCCACTCGGCCACCCAGGTCTCTTGAATGATCACCTATGTATGGTGGTCATCCCACTCCCTCTGTACCTACCTCACTCTCTCCCATCTCTTCCTTAGAGCCTCCTATAGTTGTGCCATCTTTCCCACTTCCTATGGATCGTCCATATCATTATCCTCCCCTGCATAGAGTTATCACCTATCCTCTGCCTAGTGAACCTATCCTGAGTTCCAATACTCCCTACACCTGCATCTTCTCCCATGTGTCTAGGAGAAAGGGGACTCTGCCCAATCCTAAGCCATAGTACTCTCTACTGTTGTGGTGGTACCTGCTATGGTGGTGGCTATGATGGCTACTATGGGTGCAGTGTCAGCTGCAGTACCTACTGCTATGGAGGCAACTCTACTACCTACTATACATGTTGGCCCATGCCAACAAGATCTATGAGTCTTAGGAATGGGTGACCCAAGATGTGATCTCTGTATGCAGGTGTCATCCCTACATTTTTCACCCTTGCTAAATAGTCCCACCTAGCTTGTGGTACCCGTGCATCTATCATACACCTGCCCTAGTCTAGCCTCCGCTGCCAGCCCTTCTTCATCTCATCGATGAATCGGGCATATGTGCAGTACTCTTGGGAGACATCCTATGGTCTCCCAAACTGTCATAGGATCTATGTCAGCAGGAAGCACTCAATGACACTGATGGTGCGCCTGATCAAAGGATGCAAGTAGAACTTATGTAGTAGCTAATGTTGTGCGTCATCCCAAACCTCTGTAGCTATCCATGGCCTCCATATAACCGCTGCCATATTGTCTAGGTGTGCCCACCACTGATCTATCTTACCCAGTGTTTGCTGAGTCATCGGACCTGCATACCCATAAATATATGGCTCTAGGGGCTGTCAATTATCATGGAAAATTAGCCGAAATATGGGAAGGTGCTCCCAGGCCCAGATCTGTAGAACCACAACTCATGCTGCCATGGTCCATGCGCTCTGATACATGATCTCGTGCATCTCATGGTACATTTGTATGAGCATGCACTCACCCCATTCGAACCTCACTACTAGCCTGGCTAACATCCACTGCAGCATGAGTCCCCAGCCGCACTCCAGTCCATGCTGACCCCGATCTGGCACTAGCTGGCAACTAAAGAACATCACCAAGATGACCACCAATGTGTGCTCTACACCGTACCTTCTCATTAGATCATCTCAAGAGATGGCTCGACCCATCACCAGATCATCCTAGAAGATCACTCTCAATGCATGTGTGCCTTCCCTCAGGTGGGTATCATACTCCATGAGAGCCCCGTGGAATGGTACTCTCAAGATCCTATATATGTCCTTAGGGGTGACTATCATCTCCCACTGCAGAAAATGGAAAGTGTTCATCTCTGAATGGAAATGCTTGACAAGTGCACACAATACACTGTGATTTAAACAAATATCAGGTACATCATGTAGATATAATAGTCCTATCCTATCAAGATGGGCACTCTTAGCATTAGTCAGTCTCTACAAAAGCACTCCTATGACAGGATGGTGAGACCAAAATGTAATATCGGGGAAGTCAACCTGCAAAGTAAAGTGACAACATTTGATCAGTATCTCAACATGATGATTTTTCAAAGAAATAACAACAAATGAAGCTATAGATCTATCCTAAACACATTTCTGAGGCATTCTAATTGGCTGATTCTGTGACATACTGGACAACAACTTTCTTGACTACAAGTAGTTTTCATGCGAGGAAACTCTTTTCCCACGTGAGACTTCTATTTCACATGAGACAAAATCTCTCTTTGCATGAGATCTCATCACTGGGGATGAAATCTTGCGTGACATCATGGTGCATCTTGCACAAGCTCACAGAGGGACCCCATCCGAGGAAACCCTAACCTGTCTGAGGAAACCACTTTCTCGCACGTGGGGAAATATTTTCCAGTGCGAGGAAACTATTTCATCGTGTGAGACTTGACCTAATTGGACTTAAAAAAATTTAAAAGAATGCTAAAAAGATCTAAAAATTGATAAACATTTGAAATGCAAGATGGTTTTTCAATTACTTACAAGTGCGTCATACTCCGGTGGCCAGTTGTGTTGTCAGGAGCACTCGAATCGATGTGTATGCATGGGAATGCTATCAATATCAGCCTGAGCCCTCTCCATCTCTAAAGTCAAAAGTGAATAATGATTTGAAAATGACCCCTCCGAGCCTTAAATAGCTTTTGACCTAATTTTCAAAAGTGCTATGTTTTTCACAAAAATTGTACCCTTGGCTAAATTGACTGTTCTGAATCCATTTTCGTGATCGAAATTGAAATCTGACACTCCTAAGTAGCTCAAAATCGTGTTTTAAAATTTTAGGACCGACGTGCTCTGACGCTTGTGTAGTCAACTCGCTAACGTCGCTTTCTTGTCAGAATCATCTCTCATCATCATTTTCTCAGCTTTTGCAATATTTTCATCAAAAGTCAACTCTAGTCAATTATGGTAAAACTTGGTCAACTATGGTCAAACCTAGTCAACAGGACCTCTCGATCACTCTAAATCAATTTTGCCTTCTCTTGATCTATCTCTAATTTCCTCTGGATCTTTGATCTTACTTCTATCTGCAATCTTTTACTGTCGATCATCTTTCTGTTGTGTAATCTTTCAATTTCACTCCCGAGGGGGCAGGATGATTGCATCATTAAATCTTTTTGCATCATTCTCAAATCAATCTGATCTAAATAAAAAGTCCCTATTGCTAGGGCCATCTCATCACTTGAGGCATATTCAGTGTTTCCTACCTTATGGTCAAAATTGGAGATTCCATGATCTTGAATCTCTAAGGGCATCTTGCCATCTTGTCATTTATCTTTGTAGGTATCTGCGCAATCTAACTCGGATCCTCAAGGATCAAGCTTCGTTCTGGAGATGATTTCTGAAATCCCATTGGGTATTGGGGCAATCTAACCCTAATTCCTAAAACTCATTCTTCGTTCTTAAGATAGCTCTCAAAAGCTCTTTTTCAACCATTATCTGGGCAACCTAACCTGGATCTCGGAGGACTAACCTTCGTATTGGGGCAATCTAACCCTGATTCTAGAGATAGTCCTAGATTTTCATTAGCTATTAGCGGATATTGGGGAAATCTAACCCCGATTCCAATTTTCTCTCAATTGATATTTGGACCGTTGTATTCGCAATCTAACTTAGACTTTGAAAAATCATGCTTCATTCTGAAGATGGTTCTGCTTCTCGATCTGCTCAGTGTCTTGGCAACCTAACCTAGACTCCAAAAATCATCATCTATCACATCAGACTATTCTTTGAATCAATGCACTGCTCGCACATCAATTCAAAGAGGGGCAAAATGTAATACCCCAAAATTGGCACCTTACAATTCTAATCAATTTTGGTGCATTCTCATCATCAAAGTCCTATGGTACTAGGAAAATTATCCTTCCTAATTATCTTTAATTGACTTAGTCTCAAATGCAGAAAACCTCAATTTGCATAAATCTTACACTATATTTAATTCCTAAATTTTCAAGATTTATTAGCTAAAAAATCCCTATGATTAAGTAATTTAATTCTAAAGTCCTAAGTGCTTTTAAATTAAATTAATCCCACCCCCTTTAGCTAATACACATCAAGGGAATTAAATATTAGTTGGTTATTTGAATGGATTATCCTCACTTGAATTTAATAATTCAAACAATGTGAAAAGACACCCATGTGGCAATAATTCATTTATTTAATTAAATAATTCCTTCATTTTTGTCTCACCTTCCTCCCTGAAAATGAAGAGTCAGCCATTTCTTCCCAAGAAACTCTTCATCCTCTCTTCATGCTTTTCTATATTATGGACCTTCTTTCCTTCATTTGGGGGGAGCAATTTTTAGAGTACCAAAACTATAGTGAATTATTGTCTCAATTCTCTCATATTTTCAAGCTTTTATTGTATATTTAGTGTAATCTCATTTGGCTTAATGGTATTCTTCATCTCAATTTAGTTTGTTTATTTATCAAGTAGCTTAATTATGTTATCTCTTTCAAGTTTCTTAGATTAAAATCTGCATCTTCATGCCTAGATTACAATTGCATCTCTCATATAGAATAAATTTTATTTCAGTTTTCAAAGCTTTCAAATCCTCCATTTTAGCAATGGTCTATGGTTGTTGGCTCTCATTCTGAGATTAATTAAACACCCCATCTAAGTAGGAGGCAACATGTAGATTCAATCAATATTGTAGAATGACAAATTCATGTTCATCTTCGTGATTCAATGATTGAGCAATGACTATGTTGTGTTGTGGCTGATATAGAGGTCAACATTCAGACACATATAGTCATTAGGTAATTCAACTTCATAAGCATTTCCACTTTCAAATCTTCTCAATATCTTGTAAGGACCAAATTTCTTCATCTTTAGTTTACCATATGTTCCAATAGGAAATCTTCCTTTCTTTAGATGAACCATAACTGCATAACCAACTTCAAATGTTTTATGTCTTCTTGATCTATCTGCACTCTCTTTGTATTTCTGATTACTTTTCTCTAGCTTATGTTTTACATATTCATGCAATGTTTTCATAAATTCAGAAAATTCCTCTGCTTCAACACTTATTTTCTCTTCCTTAACAATATCTCTCAAATTTTATATACCTCTCGGTTGTGTGCCATGAACAATCTCAAATGGTGTCTTTCCAGTACTTCTATTCACTGAAATGTTGTATGCAAACTCTACTTATGCCAACATCAAATCTCAATTGCCTAGTGTGTCTCCAACTAAGCATCTAAATAAGCTACGCAAAGTTTGGTTTACAACCTCTATTTGTCCATTAGTTTGTGGATGAAATGTAGAACTAAACTTCAACTCAATATCCAACTTCTTCCAAAGTGTTGTCCAAAATAACTTACAAACTTACTGTCTCGGTCAGAGATGATACTCTTCGGTAATCCATGCAATCTAAAAATTTCCTTAAAGAAAAGATTTTATATGTGTATTGCATCTGATGTTTTCCTACATGGTATGAAATGTGTCATCTTAGAGAATCTATCCACAACAACAAATATGGAATCATTACCTCGTGTTGTCCTAGGTAAGCCAAGAACAAACTCCATGCAGATATCACTCCAAGGTTTCTCAAGAATAGTAATAGGTGTATATAAACTAGTATTATGACTCACTCCTTTTGCAACTTGACAAACTCCATAGCTTTTCAAAAATTTCTGAACATCCTTATACAAATGAGGCCAAAAATACCTCTCCTTCAGCAAGCTCAATGGTTTATCAATACCAAAATGTCCAACCAATCCACTACTATGTTTCTCTTTTATCAAATTAGTTTTCATTGAACCTCTCTGTATACACAACTGAATACCTTTGAACAACATATCTTCCTGAATGAAATAATCTTCATACTTACTTGATTGATTTGAATTAGGTGCTCTGCACACTCTCCACTGTTCTAAAAAATCAGGATCACCTTCATACAAATGGTTCATGTCATCAAAACCAAGAACTTCAATTCTCATTTTTGTCAATAAAGACCTACTTAATGCATCAAAAACTCTATTAGAAACTCCACTCTTATGCATAGTCAGAAATGTAAATCTCTACAAATACTCTACCCATTTCATATGTCTCTGATTCAACTTACTTTGACTACCCAAATACTCTAAAGCCTTATGATCAGTATACAACACAAATTCATTTGGCATCAAGTAATGTCTCCACTTATTCATAGCTTGAACAATAGCATAGAAATCCTAATCATAGACAAAATATTTCCTCTTAGCATCAATCAAATTTTCACTAAAGAAAGCAATAGGTTTACCTTCTTGAGTCAATATAGCTCCAATTGCACTTCCACTTACATCATATTCAACTTGAAATACCTTATTGAAATTAGCTAAGGATGACATAGGTAATTCAACAAACTTTAGCTTCAGAGCTTCAAAACTCTTATCAGCTCCATGTGTAAATTTGAATTCTCTTTTGTATCATTTTAATTTTTCAGTCATAGCATTACAAATAGAACTGAAATTTATGATAAACTTCCTATAAAAAATTGCCAATGCATGAAATGATCTTACCTCACTGAAATTTTTAGGTGTAGGCCAATTTAGTATAGCTTCAACCTTCTCAAGATCCATTTTCAAACCATCAACTGAAATCATAAATCCGAAATACACAAGCTCTTCTTTCATGAAGGACCATTTCTTCATATTTATCAGTAACTTTTCCTCTTTCAATTTCTACAATACTTGCCTTATATGCATCAAATGCTCTTCTCTAGTCTTACTAAATATCAAAATATCATCCAAATATATAAAACACACATTTATTCAAGAATTTCTTCAAAACTTCATTCATTAGCCTCATAAAAGTACTCGGTGCATTATTTAAACCAAAAGGCATAACCAACCACTCATACAAGCCTTCCTTTGTCTTGAAAATAGTCTTCCATTGATCACCTTCTCTGATTTTGATATGATGATATCCACTGTTTAGATCAATTTTGGTAAAATACTTTGCTCCGCTCAAACAATCCATTATATAATCCATTATCGGTTTAGGAAACCTATACTTCAATGTGATCTTATTGATTTCTCTGGAATTAGTTCACATTTTCCATTCTCCATTCTTTTTAGGTGTCAATACAGAAGGTACTATACATGGACTCAAAATTTATCGGATCAACCCTTTATTCAACAATTCATGAACTTGTCTGTTAAGCTCTTCATTTTTGGTAGGTGTTAACTTATGTGGTGCTTTGTTTGGGAAACTAGCACCAAGAATCAGATCTATAAAGTGACTGATATCCCTCATTGGTGGAAAACCATTAGGTACATTATCTAAAATTATCTCCTTGTACTCAGTGAGAAAATTTCCAACTTTAGCATGAATGTCTTCTTTTGTATTCTTACTTGGTTTATTACGAATCAAAGCATAACAGATATCATTTCTTTTCAAATCCTTAATAAAATTTCTATCTTCCATTGAAAAAACATTCACAGATGTGCATAACTCATCAATAGATTCTTCAGCCAAAGGTAACAAAATTTGCTTCTTACCATCAACCCAAATAGAATATCTATTCAGCCTTCCATCATGTATATCATGTCTATCATATTGCCAAGGTCTTACCAACAAAATATGACAACAATCTATGGGCATAATATCACACTACACCTTCTCATAGTATTTTCTATTTTTCAGATTCACAAAACATTGTTCACTCACCATTAATGTATGCCCATCTTTGATCCATGAGATCTTATAGGGATTTGGATATTTCATCCTCTCTAACTGCAACTTTGAAACCATTTCCTCAGATGCCAGATTCTCTGAGCTTCCACTATCAAAAATCACCTTCCAAAATTTGTCTGCAAATCTGCATCTGGTCTTGAACAAACTTGTTTTGATCAACTATTGCATATCCTTCTCACTCCATAGTATCTTTCTTATCATGAGATTACTTTCAGGTTCAATGGATGGTTCCTCTTGTACTAAAGCATTTCTCCAACTAGGCTTGGATTATACTGAGAAGGGGGGTGAATCAGTATAATAGCACTTTTAAATAAGTCTTCAAATACTTAAACATTAATCATACATTTGCAGTAAAGTAAAGAACATAAGAAAATGACACATAATACTCATAACACCATGTTTTGTTTACAAGGAAACCCTGGCCAAGGGAAAACCTTGGTGGGGATGATACCCACAAGCATGCACTAAAGTATAATGTCCCTATAAGGAGGCCTAGCCATGTTAGGATCTAAATATTACATAGTAAATTTCCTTGTTAGAGGAATAACAACCCTGTTAAAGGTTCACAACACCCTGTTAGGGGCCTCTAAGCTTACAAATCTTACAATATAATTTAGTTACAAAACGTTCTCAGTCATGAACAAAAACAAACATTGCTAATGCTTTGATAGTTCATTTATAGCTCTTCAAGGATCTATGCCATTCTCTTCTCTGCCATTCTCATGTCTGCCCTTCTAGATAACTATTACAACATACATATCTTCTTTACCAAAAAGATCTTACATATATATCTCATAATTTTAAAATGTTGGCTCTCTAGATGAATATTAAAAATATTACAAAGTCATCCTTCAATACATAATATATTTAATATAGTAAATATTAAATGCATACTCGGTGCTCTTGCATAGTCAATGTATAGGCTATCAAAAACTAAAATACAGCTTCAATTTCCTGGAGTGCAAGTGATGCTCCCTCAGTCTTCGTTGCTATCCAACTGCTCTGTATCACTATTCTTTTGCAGATTGTCTATCTTCAAATCCTTCTAACTCATCGTAGACTTAACAAAATCCAAATTGATCTTAGGTGGAGGTCGTACATACTCCATACTATCTTCCTTTAAGCTCTCTTTCCCTAATTCATTGATCTATGTCTTTGACATCCAAAATACTTTTGTATCTCTGCTACTATACTTAGTCAATTTTTGAATCATCAAAACTTATCTTCAAACTAATAGAACTTAAACTTAGATGTGTTTCCATAAATGAAAACCAAAAAGTGAATCACATTTACCAAAATAGATCACTTTCCAACACTACCACCTTTCTTTCTTGCATGTGTACATTCAAAGGATTTATGTCCTTCTTCACCACAATTGTAACAAGTTATTTGGAACCCTTTTCTGCTATAACCACCTCTAGAGTAATTACCTCTTCCTTGGTATGAACATTCACCTTTCCATTCACTCTTTCCTTTATCTTGAGATGTCTCTTAAACTGACTTGTCTAGTTCAAATCTATTATTTTCACCATGAGATCTACCTGTTATGCCCTGCATCCCCGTCCCTACATTTTGTGTGCAAAATGTTGGGTCCCCCTTTTTTTTACTTTTGTTTGCTTTTGCTTGTGGTTTTTGCCTTTGCCTTTTTCCCTTTTTGTTTTCTTTCTCCGGGGTTTTCTTCGCCGGTGTGTCATTTTGCTGTTTGGTTTTCTCCTCCGGGACTCCAGTCCCAGAGGTTGCCTTTTGTTGGGAACCGGATTCTGGACTCTGGGATTCTTCGTCATGATATTCTTAGGGATATCATCACGAGGAATCCCTAGGCCCAGAGTCCAGAGGTTTTTCCTATCCGGAGATCGCCGGAAGGAGGAGGATTGCCTTTTACCGCGGGTATAAATGGATGTCATCTGTCATTTTCACGTTTACCGCGATTAAAACCTTCGAGCACTTAGAGAGAATTAAAGAGCAATTTCAAAGTGATTAACAGAGCATTTGCAGGAAGTTTATGGTAATCAGCGCTTAACAATTTTCAGTCATTCTCAAGCAAGTGCAAAGTGCTCCGTGGTGGTGATTCTGACTGATTGACAACTCGAACTATTGCAGAACTTGCACGGTAAATCCTTCCTTTCCTCCACCTTCTACGTTCTCAAGTTGGTGTTTCTGCTTTTCCGCCTCTGTCTTTCTTCTACTCCCTGGTTTCCTTCCATTTTGCTTTGTTTCATTTTTTTTCTGTTTGTTTTGTTTCCTGGTTTCGGCTAGTCCGTTGTCTTCTGCTTTCACCGCCCATTGGCGGGTCAGCTCTGCCAGAGGGTTGTCCACCCTCTATGCAAGAGTTGTTTCTATAAAGTGGTGAATATAGTGTAGATAGTTGTATATATCTATTTCTGCTTTGTTTGTTTTTCTCGCGGGCGTCATCCCGCATTGTATATTCATGTGTATATGTATATCATTGTAAATAGTCTATGTATATATCTTCTCATTTCTATGTGTATATCCCTCAGCTCTATGTATATCCTTCTTGGTGGTTTGGCTAGTTGGTTGAGTCACCTCTGCTTCTAGTTTTCTGCCTCCGAGCTCGCTTCGAGGCCGAAAACCAGCTGTTTGAAACTCGGCTCTCGGCCAGTTTCAAATAGGAGGTTTTCTCTCTCCTCCATGAAGTCTGTCAGAACCTCATTTACGTCCCACACACGCAATCAATTTCAGTCAAGTGGATTTCCCTTTTTGCGCATTCAGATAGTTGGCTCCGTCGTCATCGCCATCGCATCCATTTAATGCCAACGCACGTGGTGTCCACGTGGGTTTGACAACTTGCCTTTTCATACATCCTTGCTAATAGTCACTTCTTTGGGCTTCGGGCCTCTTACCACCATCCATCCCACGTCTTTACTAAGTGCGATAAAATTTCCTAGACCTGGATGTATGATGAAGATCCTAAGTTCACGATGTGTTTTTCTTTTTGGTTACCTTTGCATGATACTAACTTTTCAGGAAAGCAAACGTCGCAGTGGTAAGATCTCTGGACCCCGGACTAACTATTTTATTTTGATAAAAAATATTTTGACGGTCGCTTTGTCTCGCAGGTTCCTGGAGTTATCTACCAAACATGTCTAAAGCATCTGCATCATCTCCTCCCGGAAGTCCAGAATTACCAACCACAACAGAAACCAGGGCATCAGCAAAGTCAAAGATGGAGAAAGCCCTGGAAAAGCTTCCCCTCATTATGAAGTTTGTATAAGATAATGTCATTGTGGGCTCAAAGATTGAGTCCAAGGTAAAACTGATGACTGACGCCAATGTCAGAACTTGGGTAGAAATGTAGGCCCTGGTAAAGGTAATGCACATCCAACGACAGGCTGGAGATCAGCTCGCAATCAACGTTGGAGGTTCCAGGATCCTCTAGGCAGCTTTCTTCCCATGCTCCGTGCAATCTTCGGAGCTTATCTTAACACTGGCGGCCAACTACAACTCTTCTATCTGGGCCGTTATGCTCGCAGTTGCAGAACCCATGGGATAACCCACTCCATTGGTGTCCCTCGACCCAGTCACATTCCAGGCAAGCCTGGGTATCCCACAATTTGATAGATCCACGGTGGTTACAAGGACTGACACCTTGAAATAGTTTACACAACTAGAGGATGCTGCCTAGGTGTACATGAATACCCATTGGCTCAAGGCTCCGAAGCGGGACCCAAAGAGAATGAAGATAGAAATCCCCCGCTCTGAATTCAAGGAGAGTATCAAGATGGGGATAATAACATTAGCACGGGTATTTGGGAAACCCTCCACCCAGGAGTTTTCCAAATGGATGTACTATTTCCTCATTGGCATCTCCACTAAGGGAGAATTCTTCGAATGGGCGACAATAATCTCCAACCACGTCAACTCCCAGTTCCTCCAGGTGAACAGGAAGAAGAAGTTCTATATGTCTTCTTATGTTTTCTGGGCCCTGGCCTGGCAGAGGCCCCACTCTAATGGCCTACTTATAGATGGAGTGCTCGGGATTGGGCTAGGACAAAAAGCACCGTGGGACCATTTCCCATAGATTCAATGGGAGGCCAGCTTCCCCAGTTTCTGCCAAGTAAACGATTCATTTGTTTACTATGACTTTCTCACACCCACCCGGGATGCTGGATACCGCCTATCCACTGAGGCGATGAAGTTAGTCACTAGTTATGGACACTACTATATCCAATTCCAACAGCATACATACATTAGGGTCGCCAGCTTCTCCAGAAAACCCTACTTGTTGCCCAAGCATTATGGGGACAAGATCGTGCTGCTGGAATATTACCGGCAAATGATGGAGTTGCATGCCTTCATTGCACTCAAAAAAGTCCCCAATGTCCCATTCCCAGTTACCTATGGGAACTACACGGGCAGTCTGGCGGCCATGAAGGAGGCAGACAATGAGCTGAAGAGTTACAACTTACAAGAATTTTATCTGGCGCGGAGAAAATTTTTTGATCCGCATGGCAGAATTGCGACCGCAATGCCCCGGGCTTCAGAGCCCCATTATATACACATGGAAGACTTCTAGGTAGACTGCCAAGATGATGTGGATGTGTGGAGTAGGCACTATATCAAAATGATAGCCAGAATGATGTAGGAACTGAAACTCTAGAGATTCCCTCCGGGCTTCTCTGACGCCGCCCCTACCATAGATCCCCAGTACAAAGAAAAGGGGATCGATAAAATGGCACTGCCAGCAATGGATTGGGCCGCCCAGGAGGGGCCCATGATTGAGGACTTCACTCAAGACATGGTCGAGCGAAGTTATGCCTATTTCAAAAGGGTGTGCCCCGGGAGTATGTGTCAAGCTCCCCGATCGGCGCCAAAATTAGCACCACAGCCGGTACCAAGATTGACCCCGGGGGCCGGGACTTCTTCACAAGGTGCAGACAAAGGAAAGAGAATAGCTACAACCCCCTCCACGTAAGAAGTCCCTATACAAGAATAGATCAAGCAATCTATGGTAGCCTCCTAGCAAATGAGGGAGCAGTTAATAACAAGGCTAGCCACTCCCCCGCTCATGGCCGGACCAATTCATCCCCCTTCCTCCCCATCGCTGGCAGCCCTAATGGTGAAGGAAATGGGGCTGGATCCCATGGAAGTGGCAGAAATAGCCGATGCGGAGCCACCTTTGGTTACCTGAAGGAAGAGGAAGCACATCAAACAGGCCAAGGCAGAACCGGTACCAACGCCAAGGGCATCCCTCCCTTGAGAAGTAGAGATCCTTTCTTCCAGTTCCCCGGAACCGGAGAAAGAAGTAGAACCGGCAGAGGTCCCAGCTAGTCCCCCTCCGAAAGAGGAGTTTGACATATTTGCAACTGATGAATTCATAAATCTACAAAGGGATAATACACAAGCAGAGACAGAAGTCTTGGATGCCGAACAAGAGGCTGCGGACCAAGAAGACTTGGAACAAGAACCTGCACAAGAACATGAGCAGCAGGTAGAAGAGGAGCTAGAGCCGGAGATTATCTCCGGGGCTCAAGAGATGTAAGGTCTGGGAGTGGACCAACGAAATCTAGGTGAAAAAATGGCATCCGCTGGGGGAACTAGACCTTCAGGAATAACCGTAAACCCAGCCGCCACGTTCCCTAGGCCACTCCCAAGAGCAACCTTCGGGAAGGTTATCACAGCGGCCCAAACTCTGAATCTCAGCCCGATACCTCCCCTACTTCCAACAGAGGAAGAAGTCCTGCCAGATGAAGAACAAGAAGAAGAAGAGCAGCTTGAAGAAGAAATCCCCGAGGAAGCCTACCAGGGTCCAGATCCAGCGATTGACATACAAGACTAGGCTGAGGAGATAGAGGTTGAAAAGAATGTTGTTGCAGAAGAAGTTGAGGCAGGGAGAGGAACAGATGAAGTCCATACCACCAGGGAGAAATAGCCACCAAATACAGGGAAATAATCAGGAGAACAAACTCTGGTAGGAAGGCCACCCCTCCCCCCTTAGTGGCTGGTTGAGAGAAACAAGAGAAAAGCTCAGTCTGCTCCAGTGATTCCTCTCTCCCTGGCCGAAATGATGGCCCAAGTTCAGGCCCTGCCGAAGGTGAAGAAAGCCTGGACAATTCATACTCTTCGAACTGGGCCAGGTGGAGAAACAGTTGCCGTTGTGGCAACACCTCCCCCAAATGCTGATGAAGCAACCACAGATCCCGCAGATTACAATATTGTAGAGGTGTCCCTGGGCAAAAGAGGGAAGCAAGGCGAGGTGGACTTGCTTAAGGAGGCAGCAAGGGTAGTAGAAGCCCAATATGAAAAGGAGGCCCAAAGGCTCAAGGCTGAAAAAGAAAAGAATGAAAATCTTATGGGATTGCTTACTGAGCTGGCCAGACCCATCAATGCTGCCCCTCCAGAGACCTCTACATCAGAGGAATTACCGCAGAGTGACATAGACTCCCTGCGAGTAATGAAAAAGAAGGCCCAAGTTGTAGACGAATGGGTCACCCTCAAGATAGGAAACACCCGGCGTTTCCTGTTGTCCACTCTCCCAGATTTATACATAGCCCAACAAGTTATTCATCAAGCGCAAGCGCTTATTGAACAATGGGAGAGTGACACCAAAAATTACCAAGCATGGAAGGTGGAGCTCGAAGAGCTCCTCACCTTGGGGGAAGATATAATTTTCGAATCCAAAATTCTGGGTGAGGAATCATTTGATTTTGTAAGAACTCAGCACTCCAGACTTGACCTCACATTGGAGGTAACCAAGCAACTGGTAGAGTCCTTGCAAGATAAGGTAAATACTGTAAAATATTCTTCTAATTTATACAAGTCTTTTGTGATAAAGGCTTCCGGGGCTGATCCCCTTATTACAGATACTTATACCCCCGAAGATTTAGTTTTGGGGAGTTTTGATGAAATAATGAAATCCTGGTATCAATCTCTAGAGAGAATAGATGGGGCCCAGATGCAGAAACTAACCAAGATGATACTTAAGGGTCATGACACTGCAAGAATGGAAGATGAATTTAAAGGAAATGTTCCTGACCTGGGGGAACAAGTTGAAGTGGCCAGGCACAGAAGGGCCAGCCTAAAAGAGATAGATGAGGATGGCATTTTTTGCCTCCTCTAGGCCTTCAATGATAATAAGTAACCTTGAGCTTTCTCCGGAGGTCAGGGAAAAACTCACATTGAGTATTCTTTATTCTTTTGGGTACGTAAGTTCCTAGATCCCGGAGTCCCGAATCCAAAATTTTGTATTCTTTAAAGTGATACGTGTCCCGGTCCCCGAGGCCGACGAGTCACTTTTAGAAGCAGTTAATAAAGGCTGTCAGAGAAGTAGTTGGCCACATCAAGGGGGCATCGGCTTGGCAGTTGGTCTTTTGACAGGGTGGTCTTCTCGAGGTGCCACTCAAAGGTACAACTGGCACATTGGAGATAGGGCACCGCATTTCCCATTTATGAGGCATGTAGCCTTGGTCCTCGAGGGACCTACTTCCTTCCTTTCTCCTTTCTGGCTCTCTTCTCGAGACCAATTCTTCCGATGTATATTTTTATCTTATTCTTCTGACAAGACAGACCTATTCCATCTCCAGGTCTTTTGTAGGGTGGCGCAGGTAGTACCGGCCCCCGGATATTATATTGTATTAAAGCATGATGTAAATAGGGTTAGGGTTAGAAGAGTTGTATAAATAGGAAGATCGGCCCATTTCCAAGGGTCAGAGAAATTGATGATTTTGTTGTCCATAGTAATAGCAAAGTGATTTCTCTTTTTAAGTTGCAGAGCTCAATGCCCCATTGTTTTGTTCTTGATAGTTAGATGCTCCCCTGGAGCTGCCATTATATCACGCACCAGTGCTTGCTGGACTGAATATTAATGAAGAAGGAAAAATTCTTGGCAATGATGTTTTTGGCATTCCTGCTTATGAGTTAATGGTATTTCATGTTTTAATGTTCTTTATGTCTTTTACTCTGGTATGTTAAAGTAGATTAACGAACTCTTTACTCTTGCTACTGAAAGAATGCTAGCTGATGGTTGTGTTTCTTCAGTATTTAGTGTAGTCTACCAGAGTATTATTGACGTTTCGGACATTTCAGCATGACTATAGTTAGATGAAATACTTCTAACCCTGCAGGATCTTTTTTTCATTTTATTTGATAAGTATAGAACGCTCGGGAAGACCTTACTTTGATCGAATCTCCGGAGAGAATGAGTTGAAGAAACCAGTTATCCCCCTCGAAAATAGTCACCTCTCCCAACCGAGCCCCACACCGTCATGACCCAACACCCAGGTGCTTGAAGGCCCGAAGGATCTATTTCCCCCGGACAACCTTTGCAGGTGGAGTTGGCCGATTTCCCCAGAACCTGGTGACAACTTATGACTGTTGGCGGACCCGGTCAGCAAAACCCCGTCAACAAAAACTAGCGCTAGAAGGAGGGCATGAACTCATCCCCTTCCAGAGATTCTGATTTTACACCTTCTGAGGGTTCCCCGAGTTGTTGTTTTAGGAGACAAGCCTTCAGTGGGATTTGATCTTTCTCCCCAGTGAAATTTGAAAGAGTCCTTAGGTCCGCCCTGAATCCCAGAAAGTTTTTCAAACTCGAGCCCCCTACTCGAAAGAAAAAGACCTCAAAAGTCCTACTAGCCACTATTATCTGGGGATCTAGCATACCGATGAATACTCAAAATCCCCAGACAGTTTCGGGAACCAGTACCCAAGCTACCCAACATATAGTTCCCCCAATGGCTGCATATTTTGAAAACACTGGGTCCCCAATGGGCACTTTTCCGGGCGCAACCAATGATTTACCCTCTCACCCAGAGAAGATTTGCCCATGATACGAGCATCTAGGCTCATGAACCACAGAGGAACACCTACAGGCATACAAAGATGCCATGAACCGACACCGGATCCAACATGAAGATGTTGTGACCCATATGTTCCCCTTGTCCCTAGGACAAAGCGAATTGAACTGGTACCTTAACTTTCCTGCCAAGTCCATAAACACTTGGCAAGATATGGAGGATACCTTCCTGGCTGCCTTCCGCGTGCACGTGGACCCAGCCTGGTCCCATAGCCAGTTCATCTCCATTAGGAAGGAACCCAATGAACCTCTTGCAGCATTCAACCATAGGTTCCAACGCGCCCTAAAATAGTGTACGGGCCCTTTTATCCCATCTCCAGAAGTAACCATACAGACCTATCTTAACGTGATGGACCCTTTTATTGCCACTCTCCTTTGGAGAACGACCACTGCGGGTGACTGGGACACCTTGGAAAAAGTATACAACCAAGCCCTAGAGCTATCCTGTGGTCTCAACAAATCCCTGGGCAGGATTGGGCAGAACACACCTTTCAACATGATCCCCGGCGGAACTGCATATGTCAGGGGCTATAACCCCAATCTGGAAATAGGCACCCCTTCGATGGTGACAAATCCCCTGCCACCCTTGATAGACCAACAGGCATGGTACGTTTACCCAGCCCAGACCCAGATAACACTGGGTCTGGAAGTCTTCCCTTGGAATCAGCCACAGCAGACACAATAGACTCAGACACAACCATCCGGAGTGCCATTCTTCTAGTCATCCGTGACTGGAGGATTGCCGCCCTCGAGTCTGACTAATACTGCTGCCTTCCCAGGAAGCCAACAATAGCAACAGCCATCACATTGTGACGCTAACACCTAGTTTACCGCCAAGGTTGAATCCCTCCGGCAAATGTTTTCCACCTTGACCATGGACATGGGCCAACTGAAGGTGGGGTCCTTCGCGCAACAGAATTCAAATTCCTAGAGGGGAAACATTTTCTCCGGCCAACGAAACAACAATGCCAGAGGAAGAAACTTCAACAATGGGCCTAGGTCCAATCAACAGCAATGGAATAACAATGCAAACACTGGAGGCCCGCCTCCAAACCAAAACACCAACCAAAATGGTGC